>KQ999935.1:0-30780 GCA_001598015.1 Dorcoceras hygrometricum | reverse complement strand
ACCTACATCGATACCATACTTAGGAGGTTCTCTATGGAAGAGTCCAAGTGAGGACACCTACCTATGTGCCACGGGGTCACTCTATCTAAGTCTATGTGTCCGAGGACTGATGAGGAGATAGAGAGTATGACACGTGTGCCATATGCCTCGGCAATAGGTAGTATTATGTATGGCATGATCTCGACTAGACCGGATGTCGCATATGCTCTGAGTGTCACGAGCCGCTACCAGGCCAACACCGGCCAATTACATTGGAAGGCTGTGAAGGATATTCTTAAGTACTTGCGAAGGACTAAGAATATGTTCATGGTCTATGGGGGTGGTGAACTGAAACTGGAAGGCTACACTGATTCTAGCTTCCAGTGTGACGTGGATGATTCGAAGTCTACCTCTGGATTTGTATTCATGCTCAATGGTGGTGCTGTCTCTTGGAATAGTTCCAAGCAAGACACCATCGCGGATTCAACCACTGAGGCTGAGTACATCGCAGCATCAGCTGCTGCTAAGGATGCGGTTTGGATAAGGAATTTCGTCCAAGAGTTGGGCGTCATTCCTAATGGAGTTGGTCCAGTCCCGGTGTACTGCGACAACACGGGTGCCGTTGCACAAACAAAGGAGCCTAGGTCTCACCAAAGATCCAAACACATACTGAGGAAATACCACATAATCCGGGATATTGTGGCTAGAGGTGACATAGCAGTTGAGAGAGTCGCCTCTGCGGACAACGTTGCTGATCCACTTATGAAGCCCTTTCCTGGACCGTTGTTTGAAAAACATCGCGAAACAATGGGACTGCGTCTGATGAGTAGTTGGCTTTAGGGAAAGTGGGAGATTGTTAGAGTAGATGCCCAACTAGCCAACTTGTGGCATGTGGGTTTATAGACTCTTGTATATGACAATCTTTATATATATGATATTCGCATTTATTCATATGGCATTCTTTACTTTCATCGTGTTGTATGATGATTAACAATTGCGTTGAGTAAAGACCTAGAATGCACTATAGTGTATGTTATATGTGATAGTGGGTATGACGGCTATCATGAAACACATCTAATAGTCACTGTGTATTCTGAATTAGTTCCTAGTCGATTGGGGCGTCAAAATGAGGATAAGGCCGCCCGAGCTCGAGACTAGTATCTGCGATGCGAAGTACCATGTTTCATTGGTAGGGAACATTGTGATGTTCTGAGCATGCAGATAGATAGTGACCTGGTGATATCGAACTACCCTCGTTCGGACTTTCCAAGTGGTTACCATTTGTCGAGTGGATAAGTCCGAGGTCTTGGTTGTACTGATTAGTCCTCACGACTCGAAACGTCATTGAGACTCTACATGATAGGCGTCTCACTTTGACTCGTTTGCCGACTCACTTGGGGTCATTAGACGGCGGGATTGGGTGAGACCCCGATGCATGTAGGATCGATGCATCGTTGTCGAGGATTCACCGCTCGCAGACATGCGTGGATATCCTATGCTATCTAAGGGATAATAGTGTATAAATCTCTGGCCAGAGTACTAGAAGTGTTTTGGGTAAATGGGTTTACCTAGTTACACTCGCGATGTCACTATTCGATCTCCAAGATGTATGCATAGCTATCGGATCTATAGCGACTCTCGAATTACCAATGATCGTTGATCTGATCGGGATATATGAATTGAAAGGACCGTACTGTACGCTAACCACGACCAACTGGTTCTTGCAGGCACTATCAGTGATACCTAGGGGATCATGGGGCGATGTTGATAGACGCTCTTACCATGATCCGATGGGCAAGTCCGGAATTGTGATTCCGGAGCCACAATGGTTGTGGGTCCACGGCTAGCTGTATCCCTGAACCATTGAGGGTCACACAAGTACTGGATTCGAGATTCCCGCACGGATACTGAGCTCAATGTTTTGAGCACTTGAGGAGAATTTTGGGGAGTGCGACTTCCTAAAAGTCAACAGGGGTCAAATCGTGATTTCCCGCTGTTGAGGGGCAAAACGGTCATTTTGCACTGGGATTCTGAAAAATGGTTTTTCAGATCATAGTATTCAGTTTTGGAAACTGAGTCGATCGGTCCGATCTGATCGGCGATCGGAGTTACGATGAAGTCACGGTGATGGGGATGAACTGAATGTTCATCCGTTGGACCCGGGCCCGTTGGGCCGGTCCAAATCTATTGCTTGTCTACTTAATGTAGACTTAGGAGGCTTTGATCATAACATTAATCACAACCCTAACCCTAGCTCTAAGTGGCCGCCCCCTTCCTCTCCTCAAAAGGTCCAAATCTATTGCTTGTCTACTTAATGTAGACTTAGGAGGCTTTGATCATAACATTAATCACAACCCTAACCCTAGCTCTAAGTGGCCGCCCCCTTCCTCTCCTCAAAAGCCGCCGCCTAGCGCCGCCGCCTCGCTTCGCCGGAATTTGTTCCAGGCAACTTGACGAGGAGAATCCGTCCGCGCTGATCTCGTCAGGCCTTCTAGTGCAGGCTGACGAAGGAGTCTCCCTTCCGGTCGTGGACCTGATTTACGTAATCTACCGCCACCTATCGTGAAGTGCCGGTTTCCTCGCGAAACTGGTCGGAGCCAGGCACGAGTTGCCAGCAAGGTAATCAACAAAACACCCTATGAATGGTTCATATTGCATGTTTTAGAATTGTATTGATCGTCTCCCGGCCCAATTTATGTTCTTCCGCTGCCTCGTCGGGAGGCGTGATCCGGATCCGCCACGGTTCTCCAACAATATATATATATATATATATATATATATGTACATATATAGATAGATAGATAGATAGATAGATAGATAGTGAAGTTCACTAAAATGAAGTTCATAATTACCCTGTACAAGATGAAGATGATCAGATATTTGCTGAGGTACTGCATCAGAAGCACAGTGTGCAAGCATCAATGAGAGAGTGACACAAATTGCAGCCAAAAATGTGGATAAATCCATAAAAAGTTTTGCACGAAAGTGAAAGCAAGCCATTTAATTAGTTTATAACATGCTTTAAAACTTCAATTTATAACCATGGAGAAGGAAGCCAAACCCCACTGGAGAGGAAAATGTGGGGAATGGGAGCAAATAGACAGCAAGACAAAGAACAAAATCCAGAGTCCCACACAAGTACACAAAACCCTTATGTTTTATACTTCAACTTTTGAGTAACCTTCACATAAAAATTGTAGTGGTTTCTAGTCACCTTTCCATGATATTGGGACCACGCCATAAGCTGATTATTTGTTTAAGTACAATAATTGTCCCTGGTAGGTAAAGTGATCGAACCGTATTGCTTTAGTAGCTATACGGTTTAAATATTGGAGTTGCATCATTATCACCAGCTATAACTTTGGTAAAGTGCAAGCGTTCGATCCTACAGTTGTTATCAGAGTCAAGATCACGAGTTCGATCACATTGATTACAAGGAGTGATTATTGGAAGGTGATTGTTGAAGTACACTAATTGCCCCTACTAGTAGAGCAATCGAACCGTGACATTGAGCTATACAGTTTAAAAGATTGGAGTTGCACCATTACCACCAGCTATAACGTTTAGTGACGACAAGCGTTCGGTCCTACATCATGGTTTAGTAATGACATAAAATGTCGAGTAAACCCGTGGATCCATGTTCGTTGTGATAAGTCGACTCGATCTATATTGTTGCGATTATATTTTTATTATAAAAATGATGTTTTTTCATAGACCGATGATTTGTTAACAAAATAGATATGTGCGACGATCTTATGGGAATTTTCATATATAAAAATATTCACATAAAAATGATATGAATTTCTTAACCCGGAATAAACGGAGAATGTCGCTCCTTCGCTCTCATCACCATATACACCTATCATGGATCTCTAGTTATTGACAAGTCACGTTTTCAGAATCGGCAAATATATAATAACTGGTCATATATATATATATATATATGAAAAATTTACTATAACTAGAAAATAATATTTGCATACTCAAACGTTATTAATTAAACTAGTTGATAATATGCTTAATTTATTAATGAAGAAAAGGCGGATTGTCTCACCGAACAAAACGAAGATATATTTAATGCATGCTCAAACTTTATTACTAAAACTAGTCGATGATATGCTTAATGGAACTTGCAGAATGCATTTAAATACGTATTAATTGTCAAAGTACAAACGAACAACGATTTAATGACCGAGAGTATCGTCCATATTTATTATTGTTGAATTTTGAAGTATAAATACCAAAAGCTTAGAGAGGAGCAGAGACCTACTAATTGAAAAACACTCTACGAGATCTTTCTGTGCTTGCACTTTCGGTGCATTGATTAAGCTTTGTTGAATCACATAAGAGCTAAGCTAGAATAAAGCATCATATTAGCCTGAGAGATCATTTATGGTAAACCAATAGGACATGTTCTGTTAGTAGTGATGAATAGTCGGTGTTCAGATTAGTTATGATCTGACTAAATGGCTTTTGGTTATTTTTTTAATTAGTGATGAATACTATAAAAATACATTTATAACATAATTATTCTCTTATACTCAAGCTCCTCATTGCATAATTTCAAATATCAGAAACCCATACGATTGTTGATAAAATTTAACATGCAATAAAAAAAGGGTAAGAAAAGAACTCAACAAACGTATTCAAAAAGAGTTACACATAATTTGTATTAAACTTTTGTTTTGCACATAAATGTATTACTTACTCACTGACAATTTAGTTTAAGTTTTAAACTATCCAATTATGCGTCGCCTTCGCTCACCCATATTCATATCAGAGGCCAAACATTCTTAAACGGCCCGAAACCGGAACATGCCTACAAAAGGCAGGATAAGATTAATTTCTCTCCAATTCTCTGTTAGTTCTGCAAAATCATACTCCACATTTCCAAGATTGTTAATGGGATTTGAGCACATATCCAAAAAAAAAACCTACATATATATTGTAGCTCCACTAAATATGTAGTAAAAGAATAAACAATATATTGAACACAATCAACACCTCCATGTTCACGAACTCGAACAGAAGCAGATGGAACCTCAGAAGCACGGACAATGATAATTTCAATAATCAAATGTTAAAATTAAAAAGATATCAATTCCTGTATATCTTTAGCAACATCTATAGGTTATATATGAGGTTTTAGAATCTACAGCAACGAAAACCTGATCTCCAACCCTTATGTTTCCGAAAACGTCTCCCATCGCCTTTCGCCATTCTTGCGGGACTGCTATTCCACTCAGATTGTAATCTGACAAAAAAAAAAAAAAGGAGAGGAACCTAAAAAAATCTAATGTGGGAAGGACATGATAGTGATAAACTAACAAGGTTTACATGGGAAAAGCGAAGGATCTGCCACTGGCAGCGCTGCTATCAGACCGAAGGGAGAGGTTCGCAGAATGTGCTATTGGCCCTGAATACGTAGAAGGCCCTCCTGCATAGCAACTCGACTCTCCTTCATCATATTGTATTGGGCCGACAATTGAAACATCATCCCAGTTTTCGTGGTCTTTCTTGGTGACATGTGGATCAGCAGTTCGTATAGAAAGATCACTAGAGTTGACACACTTGTGATCGAAGGATTCTGTGTCAGAAATCACAGCTCTCATGGTCTTATAACTAGGTCCTTGAACCAGGCTAGACTCATAAGCATGGCCAAAAGTAATGACTTCAATTTTAAGGGCTTGTTCACGGGCGTCACCAATTTCGTCCGTCGTGCTAGAGCACTTAACTACAGAATCTGATATATGGTCTACATGAAGATTGGTATTACCAAGAAAATTACTGGATTCATCCAATTCCAACTGCTCCTTTATATTTTCCAACCGCCCATCTGTGATTCTTGATTCCCCTGGTGGAGGGTACTTGAAATTGAAAGTAATGCTCCCCTTTTCGATCTTACTATCATATGGTATGCTGACAGGTCGGTTCTCTCCTTTCGGATCAGATTCTACTGATACGGTTGCAGGAACTTCATCTTTGAAAAAGTCCTGCATCCCCAGAAAATTGCACCAACCACTTTTAATATGCAACAGGTTTCAAAATCTAGTATAACTGTAGTGTATATCAAAAGAGCGCGTGAAGCAAAATTCAAAGTTATTGTTACATACTCGTGGAAGTGGTTGGAAAGGTCTATTTTCCTCATCCTCAAATGAGCTTAAAAAAGATCTAAGGAAACTTCGAGTACCGAACTCTTCAACTGGAAGCTCTTTTTCTACTAGAGTCCCAACCTCGCAACTTTCCATCGAAAGTTTCTCCTTCACATCCACCACTTCATCTACACATATGTCTTTCACAACATGGCCATTACCAGTTTCTTTGTACGAAGATGTCAGTTGAGGCACTTCACATGCCAAAACATTTTTATCGGTGTACAAATCCTCATCCGCCTCATACAAGTCGGAAATAGTCATTGGCACTGAGCTAGAATCGCGGGAATCTCTTGTCTTACTGCTCTGCAAGCTTTGACCTTTTAATTCATTCGAATCTTCGCTTCTCAGAGAATCCTTCCTCACACATTCGTTATCATCAAATAAATCTTCCGAAAGTTTAGTTTGGCGATGTTCATTTTCACCATTTACCTCAAACACAAAAGGGCCATTGCCCCTTCCTGAATCATTCAACTGCTGCATGTCCTCACCTCTAATGGCCACGGGATCTGCTTCCTCACCAATATTTTTAGAATCATAAAGTGCATGTCACCAGTTTTCCTTTGTGTTCGTGTTTCCTAAGCATGTCAAAGACACTGGCGATTGCATTAGATGGTACAGCAAGAAGAGTTCTGCGATAAAAAAAAATAGCTCGTAACGAAGTTCCAAGTAACACCGAAAGAGCTCTGTAACTTAAAAAATGAATCAATAGCTAGATTAAAAAAGTCAGGCAGCACAAGCATTGTGGAACTTATGCTGGTTGCCAAATATAAACGAAACACCAATTCTGCCAAATAAAATCCACCCAGAGATGATAAAGGTTGAACAGAGCCTATCTCAAGTTATTTCCATTGGAGCAAAACGAATTGAACACAAGAAATATCATTGGCATAAATTCTGTTCATTTCAGTAATACTTATTTAACCTTCTCAACATCTCACTTCATTATCATACCAAATGACCGAAATTCTACCATATTGTCCACCACCTAGCTATACACCTAGTGACAAATCGAAAACCTCCAAACTATTGATTTCACTTCAATAAAATCACATCACTACCAGTTTAAATTCCTGATTTCTTGGAGTAAATTTTTAGGCAATAAAGTTGAGACAGGAGTACTGAACCTCGGAGTTGTGTCCTGAAAATAAATAAATGAAGTTTGAAAATAAGTTAAACAGAACTGCAACAAATCCACAATGTAATCGAAATGGACAACTGTTAGAACTTTCAAGCAGAAACTTCTAGGAAAAAAGGAGAACGAATAAAACGACAAATTTTGACTTTTACTTTTTGTATGAAATGGCGCAAGCTTTGGAATCTTCCCTTTGACAGAAAGTGAAGAAGACAAGAAAAGTGAACACCTTAATCCCCATTAATCATTTGTCCTCCATTTATATATTATTTTTTCCAAAAATTTAAATCTTTTGCATTCGCACGGTCGCACCGCTTATCAGGAGCCCATCTTAGATCTAAACAAACCTATTATTCACTTGATTATTTTTAAATCTTTTAATCTAACTTCCACATGATCTACCTCACTTACATGGCTAGTGAAATTTACCCGAAGTCTTAACACATTTTGTTATATCATAAATCCCCGTACATATAAGATAGTAAAGTTCTTCTAAAACCAAGAAATACATTAATTAAGCCCGAAAACAATAGAACAAAATCCCAGCGATTATTCATGATAACCAGAAACGATGGAAAAAGAAAAGCTTAAAATTGAATAAAACTAGACTAAGTGGTGAAATCCCTCTGTAGAAAACAGAAATGACAGTGAAACAAAACTAGCTTAGAATCAATTACCTTCTTCTTCGATCAACATGAAAAGGAATTAAGGGAAAATTCCCCTTTACGCATCAGCAATTGCGAAAAACTCCTTTTTCTGTATCATATCAGCAGTGGATCAGCTTTACAGAATTCAAAAGAAAAAAAAATGACCCAGAAAAAGTGACAAAAGAACCAAGTAAAACGGAGAGACTATACTTGATCCTTTTGCTGCGTTCTCAGAACAAGAAACTCGTATGAATTTTGTACGGTATTAAACCAATGGGGGAGCAAATATATGTATTGTGGCAATTAATGCATTTAGTTTCTTTTATGAACATTACATTTTTTAATTTTCATTGTCCTGTTTTAGAACTCTCAATTTGGCCACAATTTGAGAAAAAAAAACAATGTTGTGTTTTTGGGATAATTATTGTATTTATAATATATGTGTAGCTAGATTTTTTATTGGAAAATGTAAATTATTTCAAGTTCCAAAATTTAGAGTTTTAGAATTTTAGTTTATTATCCAAAAATTGAATTCGTGCATAAACATTAATGGTTTAACGTATTCATATATCTCTAGTATACTATGTATGTATGATTTGAAATACTGCATCAATCTTAACCAATAATAGTAAAAGAACAGTAATTTGAATAGTATCATAACTAGATAATAACCGGTAAATATGCTACACATGTAAAAGACACAGAAATAGATTGAGTACAGCGATGGACTTTAGAATATTAATATATTTGGTATTAAAGTAATTTTTATTGTTATATAATAAAGTATATATATATATATATGAAATGTTTTGAGATTTTTGTCAGTGAATTTTGAGGTAATGTTTTTGGAACATAATATTTGGCATATAGGCCTTCTAAGAATAAAATCCTAACCACTAAGAGCCATTCTTTTTATAAAAAGAAACAAATTATCTTAATACCGACAAGATTTTTAAAATTTCTTAACCAAAATCCCAAAATATTAATAAATTGATCTCTATCAAACGCCCACAATAAATTGATCTCTATCAAACGATGTATCTATTTAGACTCTCCTTCTTGAGAAGAACTTTCTTTTCTTGACTCGCTTTAGTTCTCGTGTTCTTTCCGCACTTCTCTATTCTCTTTTTCTTCTCTATCAGCTTGATCATCTTCTTGCTCGCAAATAGGTGGTCTTACAATGTTCGAGTAAAGAAGACAGTAGTCATAATCCAATGTTCGGACTCCTCTACATGTGTGAGTCCATTTGAATTTTCATAACTTAGAACATAGTACTTTCTAAATATGTCTTGTCGAATTAAATGCTCTTGTACTACCTTCCGTAAAAAAAACAAATTTATAGCTTATCAGCTAACCTTTCTCATCCATATGAACTCTTTGAACAATAGAAGTCCTTTTATCTAGTTGAGATCATCTAAGTTTCTTTATCCGGTGAAAATTTTTAAGTGAAGAAATTCTTCTTTTATCCGGTTGAAAGTTTTCCTCATTATCGGTGAATAATAATTGAATATGTGAACTTCTTTATCTGATAGTCTTCTTTTTATCCGGAAGATTTCTTTTATCGAGGTGAACTCTTTTATCCGAAAACTCTATTTCATCCGATAATCTATTTTACCTGGACGATCTTTTTATTTGGAAGCTCTTTTGTAAGATTCATTGAACTTTCAACTTCTTTATCCAGTAGAGTTCTTTTTATCCGAAAGAACTCTTTTTATTCGGAACTCTATCTTCTCTGGATAATCTATTTTATCTGGAAGAATTCTTTAGCCTTGTTCTGTAGAACTTCTATCCGGTGAGAACTTTCTTGCTAGCTTCCGAGACAACTTTCTTAGTGTACAAATTTCATCTGTTATCACAATTTTACAATTTCAACTTTGTTTCTACTAGAGCCATCAAAATGGGCTAGCCCGACCCGTCATAAAAAATAGGCGGGGTGGGCTACCAAAATCATAGCCCGTCTGGAGGCGGGCCAAAACAGGCTGGCCTGTTTGGGTCGCGGGTTGTGGTGGGGAGGGGCGGAGCAGGGTGGGACGGGTTGGCCCGCGGGTCGTGGAAAACTAATTATTAAATATTATATAATTAATATTCTTTTAATTTACCATCATATTTTGCTAAAAAATGTATCACGCATCCTTATTTATGTATGGTTTATGTATGATAAATTAGTTTTAAAAGATTTGAAATATTTAAAATGAGTTATATGTCTATTTCAGTTGATGAATTTTTGAAAATCTAATTTATTTTTATTGATAAATCCAATTTTAATTGAATTATTTCGAATGTGTTAAATTTTTCTTGAATTCTAGTATTACATGGTTTGTGTACGAGTTGTATACATAATTTTCTCAAATTATTTATATATAAAAAATGTAGGTATATTTTGGCGGGTTGGCGGGCGGGGCGGCTAGGGCTATACAGACCCCTTAGATTGGCGGACTGGCCCGCCCCGCCCTGTTTGAAGGCGTTTGACAATAGTAGTTTCTATCGATCTACATACTTGAATAAATATGTTAAGAGATCTAATTACAAGCTTTATGTCCTCAAATCAAAATTGTTTAACATTTCTGGACCCAACAAACTTCCGAATACTTTATAGAATCGATGTGAGATATCATCTAACTCTCCATGATATGATCAAATTTTAGCCTTTGATTGATCATCAACTAATAGTGTCAACTTCATTAAAATATGAAGGACTAACATGATCTAACTGTGTTGGAACATGAGGAGAAATACTCTCAGTGAAGCACAATAATGATCACTGGATGGCATGATAGAAAGATATTCCCTTCAAAGAAGAGACTTGCGTTAAAAACCCTTCATCCCAACCGTATCCCTATGTTTGAGTTAAAAAAATTACACTTATACATCCATGGCGCTACCATCCGTAAGTTCAATAACCTAGCTTCCTACTACAAACTTGGTCAAATAGGAATACCCATTACAAATTACCCAAGAAAGAGATTCTATTAGTAAGAGTAGCTCGTTAAAAATGTATATAGTTTAATTAGTCCTACCGTTAAAGATTGAAGGGGGTGTGTGTATGGAACAACTTCATTGCTTGTGCCCCATTTGGACAATGTGTTGAAGCCATTGTGCTGGAGCAAACTGTCATCGGCACGCTGTGAGCCCTTCGTTATAATTAAACTAATAAAAATCAGTAGTGGAAGCGTTGATACTCTTTATTTGAATACATTTGTGAATTCAACATTAAAGTTGGACAAACCACACTAGTTACAAAAAGAAAATACACATAAGATGAACTAGCAAACATCATCAATAGTAGTGAGTGTTAGGATTCAAACGTGTTCATCATGGGCTAAAGAGGTGGCTCACACAAACTCACGTAAAATCCATACAATCGATCATTTAGGAGCTAAAGTGAACTCACATTTTCGGACCTTGTCACATTGATTAGATGAATTGAGTATAAGGGTTGTTACCCATTGCTCATTGGACTCATTCTTTTGGGATGTAGCGTCTGATGGAGAATTTAAGTTTTGGTGAAAACAAAAGATCGTCTAAGTAATCAATTCAGAATTAAACGATCAGTTCAGGTCAGAACTTATTGCTTTGGTTTTTCAGATCAGATCGGAGCCAAGCTGAGTAATGACAACTCAGCTCAGGGATTTCAGATCGGAGCCAAGCTGATTAAGGACAAATCAGCTTGTGATATATACGATCAGATTAATTCTAAAGCTGAGTAAGGACAACTCAGTTCAGGGATTTCAGATTAGAACTAAGCTGATTAAGGATAATTCAGCTCGAAAGGACAGATTAGATAATCAGATAAGATGTTCGGAAAATCCCAGAGCAAATCCGCTTTGGGAGATCAGCTCGGAGCTTACTTTTGACAGATCAGAGGACGATATCGAAGTAGCTCAGAGAAGAAAACAACTTAGAGATTATCAGCTCAGAGCGGAGTTCGCACAGCTCAAAGACTCAGCTTAGCAAGACAAACTTCAAATCAGTTCAGAACGAAGTTCAGAACAACAGTCTAAAATACAACGATCTGATCAGAGAAGCAATGAACAAAGATTACAAACAGCAAACACTACAGAACAAATTTAATATCCATTATCATTTTCGGTGCCAAGGTTCGTACGAAAATATCAGAGCAGTGCATAACGGTTTGTAGACGACAGCAATACAAGTCAACGTGACAGTATTTCATACGTTCAAATTATTGGCTGTCGAAAAAAATGCCTACTGCTATTTTTCCTAATGTTGTATCATATGGATATAAAAGGAAGGCCTTCAAACAGAGGAATGTGTTACGCGATTGAGAATACGAAATGATCGGAATTCAATCAAGAAAAGAAAGTGTTGCTGTGTTTTTCATTCTGCTGCAACTACTATTCATAGAAATATTTCAATCTGTTGTATTCCAGATTTAGCTCAGAACTGAATAATCTAGGCTTGAACTTTCATTTCATATTCATTCAAAAAATCTTTCATATAATTATTTGTAATACACACCTTGCGAGATGTTTGAGGTGTTGATACTAGGAGTTCAGTTTGGTGCGGTCAACTGAGTGGTTTGGGATACATTGTATACTAATCAAAATTTTCTAGTGGAATCCTTCCATCTTTGAATAAGAGGATACGTAGAAGCGTTGCTTCGAACTTTCAAAAACAAATATCCTCCTTGTGTTATTATATTTTTGTATACATATATTGTTCACTATTCTTATTGAGCTTCTTCAGCATAAAATCATTTCTATAACTCAAGAAGACAGCCTGACTAAGTTCAGCAATCAGTTTGTAACAGAGCTGATCTGGAATCAAGGTTTATTTAAAAGCAAAATTTTTCATTAGAGTTTATTCAACCCCTTCTAAACTCCAAATACTGTTTTTCGATCCTAACAGCCTCGTTGTCTAGTGGACTCGATTTCCGATACCGTGACCATTGTCCAGGCTCTATATATCAAACTTCCAAACATTAATTATAAAAGCTCAAGGTAGTCATAGTATTAACATATATTCAATGTGATCGGTCTGATGTAATATTGATATGCATTATATTTAAAAGCAGAAGTGTATGAGATATACCTTAAATACCAGGCCAAATGCCGAAAGATGTATTTATAAGTAAACATGTATCAAACCTCACCTTGTTAATTTAATATATGAGATTTGTTCATTTGTTTTAGATTATCATGAATCCTATGACAAAGATGATGATGATGATGATGATGTATTATTATTATTATTATTATTATTATTATTATTATTATTATTATTATTATTATTATTATTATTATTATTATTATTATTATTATTATTATGCAAGTAATGTTTATTGGCACATGTTATGCCAAATATAGAAAGTGGCGGTTCTCAAAAGTTGATCTTATATAACAAAATAACTGTAGTGATCTGTTATCTTGTTAAGATATTCGCGACCTTCCGAGCAACTTTGGTTAATGCACATGATTGATCAATTGATCATACGACAATATATGGCTAGCAGGTATAATGAATAACTTGAAGCACAATTCTACCAGCAAAAGGTCAATAGCGCATGCACCAACAACTAAGACAAATTGAACATATCAAACTTGACACTGGAAAGTATATGAATGGTCAAGTATAGCTTCATTCTATGGACACGACTTCCCAGAAAAGATATCTAACTAGAGAAGTCCAACCAAAGTTTTGAACGTGACACTATAGTATCCAGCATGAGTTGTCCACTTTGAGATAATGATTACGCTAGTCCAGTAAATACATAAAATAACAACTAGAATTTGTTATTTCTTTTCGTTGAAACTCAAACTTTCGGTAAAATGAATAATATCGTTTATCATTATTATTATTTGTTTAATTAAACATGCATGAATAAAAATAGTGCTAGAATGTGTGAGATAAGCTCTCGTGCGTCAAGCTGCGTTGATCTTATTGGCTAGATGAATCGTAAAAGTATGATGTCAGATTTTAACGGATAATACTATCTATGTTGAAGATAGGACTGACGGTAGGAAACTGTTAAGACTGATATCTAAGGAAAATAAGACAGTACGACACACATATCCAAACTCATGAGTCTAACAGACAGATCATAATATACATAATTCATGCACTTTATTGTCACATATATAAGAAAATTAAGTTGTATTTTAGCTAACACATATCTTTTGACCTAGTGGTAATCACTTGATCCTAACATTATTATTATTATTATTATTGTTATTATTATTATTATAATATTATTTTGATGCTGCAAAATGAAGTCCAATCCTTTATACCATTTCTTCAAAATGGTACAGCACCAAATATTTTGCACTGTATTTGGTGCATAGATTATGATCTGCGCCAAATCTCAATATTTTTTATTTATTATTTATATTTTATTATAATAAATTATTGAAAAAATATATTTTATATAAAATAATTTAAAAATAAAATTATAAAAATAATTTATTTAATTAATTTTACTAATACTAATAATATTTAAGGATATTCTGTTTTTTTTAATTTAAAACCTTTTTATTAAATGTACATAAATTAATAATTTAAATAAACTTAATATTTTAATTTATTTAAGATATTTACTTAATTGTTTCCGAACTATTGTAATCAAATTAAAACTACGTTTATTAATTTATATCAAATTATAATTGTAATTTATTATTAAAATATTAATAATAATTATAATATTAAATTATTAGAGAAATCATGTACGATATAAGAAACTTTAATATACAGGAATCAAAAATATTATGAGAATATCTTTTGGTGTAAAATTTGAAGTAAGTGGTTTGTAGATAGATAACATATTTGGTGCAGAAAATACACCATTTTAGTATAGAAATTGCACCAAAATAGAGTTATGGGTTGGAAATGCATTATGTTCCGGTTTAGCCTTTTGTTAGATTGCAAAAATCGTATAAATCTGTACACATCTTTGAAAAATCTGATTTTTATAGTAGGTACTTCTCATAAAGTTACATTTTTGTGTAAAAAATATTTTAAATTCGTATCCATTTTCACCTAGATTTTCAAATTTTCAAAATGGTTTTCTTAGGGCTCACGGGAAACCGGTCCTTTCGGCTATCATTCCAATCATCAGCAGGTGCCAGAGCATACATATCACGATGAACAGTTTTTATTTATACTCGAGTCCAAAAACATAGTGCAGGTTTGTTAGGATTAAGCGATTAACACCACGTCAAAAGCTATAGTTGTTGGCCAATGTGCAACTTTATTTTTTTTTATAATATGACAGCACAGAGTGCACCTATTGTGTGTGTTAGAGTTGGGTTGTTAGGTGCATGAGTCCAGGGGGGTACTTCTCCAACTGTTGGTGCTGTTTCATTTTTATTAGATATCAGTTTTATCCTTTTTTGACTGCCGGTCCTATCCCCAACAGAGTTAGCATTACTCATTAAGATCTAGGGTCTCACTTTTACAGCTCATTTGGTCAATCAGATCAAGTGGTGCAACGTCACCAGCTTGACGTACGAGAGCTTCCTAGGAGATCATCCATCCCAGTACTTCTTTCAACCATGCACGGTTAACTCAACAAGGTTTGATAAAATTGTCTCCAAAGTTGTACCTGATCATTCCCAAAAACTTCAATATTTTGGCTTGGTTATCATAAGAAAATTCATAGAAACTCATTTGCTTGAAAAATAACTCCAAAATTTGGACCCAAAGCCTAAAATGAATGCGGTGTTATAAATTAAAAGAAACATTAACAAACTAAATTGAATAATTACCTTTGTAATAACCTTGATATCTCCTTAATTGGTTCAAATGAACTCTTAATTTATTTTAATAGGAAATTATTATTTCTCTATAATTTCCTTAATTTAGAGAGAACTAAAGTAGGAGAGAATTTGTATATTTTTGTGTATCTTTATAATGAAGATTACAAGCCTATTTATAGGCGAATGAAATGATTAAAATAATAAAAAGATCTAATCATTTCATTTAATATTTAAACATTCAAATTTGACTATTTCATAATACTCCCCTTTGGATGTCTTATTCCGTGTTTTGATACTGTCTCGTTAAAAACCTTACTAGGAAAAATCCAGTGGGATAAAAATCATAGTAAGGAAAAAAGAGTGTTAGGATCGATTTACCCTCTATATACTTGTTATTTTGACAATAATTAGCACTTAGAGGGTGTAACCAGATCGAATGATAAGACGCAGGATTCAGCGAGGCATTGAAGCTGGGTTGCGATAACCACACTGGTTCCAGCCGGTTGTTGAAACCAGCTTGATACAAAGCAAGCGTTCAACATGCTGGTTCCAGCTGGATGCTGAAACCAGCTCGACACACAGTCGAACGATCTGGTTAATTTATCTTGAGCTGCAATAGCTCAGTGTTCTTGAATACTTGTGCACCGAGATACAGATTAAGTAATGAACGTAAATCATGCGGAAATAACTCAAAATGCACTCTTATATTCGAAATCCCGATTAAACAGTTTTATGCGTTTGAAAAATATGCAATGCGTAAGTACTGAAAGCCGTAAAGAAAATACGCTGATTTGTTTATGGAAGTTCGGAGCTCAATCTCCTACATCTCTCATTCTTCCGCAACGGGAAGGATCTACTAGAAGACTTTGATTACAACGCCCCCGCTGCAACCCACTCCTACGACCCGCAGCCGCAAGAACTCCTAGCCACACCACTGCACATCAGCCCGCAAGCTGCGTGTGTCTAGCTCACTTCTTTACTGCCTCAGTGAGAAAGGCTACACACACTTCTTTAACATCTCAGTGCGAAAAACAACTAGACTTGTTTAAGGTCTCTGTCCAAAGACTACAATGGAGAGTATTGAATCACATTCACTCTAATATTTTTTTCCGCTCAACTATCAAATCTGAGTGAATGTGTGTGTGAGATTTACAGTGTAAGCATGATCTCTCAATAATTAAATCTCACACACCATGGGAAGTGCTCCTAGTTCGAGCTGGTTTTTAATTGTCTTCCCGGTACAATGTTGTGCGTTTCTTGATTTTCTGTTTGGACTTCGCCCAACTATGCTCTTTGTTTTGCGCATATCTTCTTCTGTTCTATTGCGCCTGTATATAAAGTCTCTGCCTGGATTTATCCGTTAGACACAAAGTTGTAGCCGTTCTGAAAAGTCTTCTGACACATATGTACTTTGTGTCCTTTGGCTTTTAATGCGTTGCAGGCTTTATTTGACTTGAGCTCTTTTCATCGGCGATTCTGCAGCCTTTGCTAATTTCGAGCTCTTGCTTGCTTGTGCCTGATGTGGACAAGACAAAACAAATCAGTTTGAACCAATTAAATTGGTCTTCGTATGATTGTTCAACTGATTTGTTTGACCAGATTGATTTGTCTGGTTCTGGTTTCTCAGCTTGTTTCTCTGTTAAGATGGTTGCTTCCACGGCTCCTACAGAGCTCTCTCCTTCTCCTCACCAGCTTCTTTGTTCTCATCTTCAAGCTGATCTTCTTTTGGAGCATCTTCTATATCTGCGCCTCTTTTGTCTGCAGCTGAGTTTGTCTGTTCTTTTCTACTCTTGAGCTGCTTCGATGCATCAGCTTTGCTCCATTCCCAGATGATTATCAATCAACTGGTTGATATATCTGTGAGATCAAGCTTCTCACAGATATCATATGGCCAGCTGCTTTGTCTGCTCCCAGCTGGTCCTCTTAACTTCAAGCTGGTTTGTCCTTAACCAGCTGGGCTCTATTCTTCTCGTCAGGAGCCCTTTGTGTGCTTGCTTGCTCACTTGGTCCATTCAGGCACCTCTTCCAAACCTTTGTCAAGCACATCTTTCCTTCATTGGTTGGACTACAGTCCAAATCCAGTGAATATATCCCATCTTATTTGGGATAAGATAACCAGTTCAGATTCAGTCTTTCCAAGGATTGAGATCCTTTAGATGAACTGGTTACAAGAGCATTCTGTGATCAGACCTGCACTTGATCACTGCTCTTGTATACGGCTCTGCACTTGAACACTTCTCTTGTACACTGCACTTGATCTGCGCTTGAGCCGTTCTCCACTACACCATTCTGCGCTTCAATTCTGCTCTTCATTCTCTGCGCTTGATCTTCGTGCTGCTCCTACTCCCAGCTGGTGAACCAGCTTGGTGTTCCCTGCACTTCTGGAAGTAAACTGTTGTACCAGCTTGGGCGTCCCCTTACTGTTCCATCTAGATATCTTCGACCAGTCTAGCTTAGGCGTCCCCTCACTGTTCCAGTTTGGATATCTTCATGTCTACTCCAGTCTAAGAAAGCTGTGCATGTCAAGTAGAGCATTAGTACAATAGAAGCAGATTTTGTGTGAATCAAAACTTAGATTTTGATCTGTAATAACAGATCCAACAATCTCCCCCTTTTTGATTTACACAAAATCTGAATAATCATATGCACGTATGTTTATGTGTGAAAATATTTCTCCCCCTTTTTGTGGGAATCAAAAAGAGTTTGAAATCTTGTCTCTCCCTTAATAAAGTTTCATTCATTAGGACCAAAGGAGCAATAGAAGATTCAATTCACATAATCTCTTCCATTTCTCCACAAGGCTTAGCTTCGCCCAGCCTTAGAGATCTTGGCATCCACAGACCTCGCGCAATCTTTCAGCTCGTCAGAAGAGATGTTGCCACTCTTTTCTTTCGAGAAATCGTTCAGCAATTCAATTGACATTCCTCCCCATATCCATATCTAATGAGTTTTGAAAGACTTAAAAATTTTGTAACATAGATAGGCTTTCCAACGACTATCAGAGCATACATGAATTTTCAAACCGTTTAAAAACATTTTTCGAAAGTAAATGCACTATTCAAGAACAACATGCTCTGATACCACTTGTTAGGATCGATTTACCCTCTATATACTTGTTATTTTGACAATAATTAGCACTTAGAGGGTATAACCAGATTGAATGATAAGACGCAGGATTCAGCGAGGCATTGAAGCCGGGTTGCGATAACCACACTGGTTCCAGTTGGTTGTTGAAACCAGCTTGATATAAAGCAAGCGTTCAACATGCTGGTTCCAGCTGGATGCTGAAACTAGCTCGACACCCATTCGAACGATCTGATTAACTTATCTTGAGCTGCAATAGCTCAGATTCTTGAATACTTGTGCACCGAGATACAGATTGAGTAATGAACTAAATCATGCGGAAATAACTCAAACTGCACTCTTATATTCGAAAGCCCGATTAAAAATTTTTATGCGTTTGACAAATATGCAATGCGTAAGTACTGAAAGCCATAAATAAAATAAGCTGATTTGTTTATGAAAGTTCGGAGCTCAATCTCCTACATCTCCCATTCTTCCACAAAGGGAAGGATCCACTAGAAGACTTTGATTACAACGCCCCCATTGCAACCCACTCCTACGACCCGCAGCCGCAAGAACTCCTAGCCACACCACTGCACACCAGCCCACAAGCTGCACGAGTCTAACTCACTTCTTTACTGCTTCAGTGAGAAAGGCTACATACACTTATTTAACATCTCGAAAGAAAACTAGACTTGTTTAAAGTCTCTGTCCAAAGATTACAATGGAGAGTATTGGATCACATTCACTCTAATCTTTTTTTTTTGCCCAACTCTCGAGTGTGAGTGAATGTGTGTGTCTGATATTTACAGTGTAAGAATGGTCTCTCAATAATTAAAATCTCACACACCTTGGGAAGTGCTCCTAGTTTGAGCTGGTTTTTCATGGTCTTCCCAGGTTCAATGTTGTGCGTTTCTTGATTTTCTGTTTGGAATTCGCACAACTATGCTCTCTCTGTTTTGCACATATCTTCTTCTGTTCTATTGCGCCTGTATAAAGTCTCTGCCTGGATTTATTCGTTGGACACAAATTTGTATCCGTTCTGAAAAGTCTTCTGACGCATATGTACTTTGTGTCCTTTGGCTTTTAATGCGTTGCAGACTTTATTTGACTTGAGCTCTTTTCATCGGTGATTCTGCGGCCTTTGCTAATTTCGAGCTCTTGTTTGCTAGTGCCTGATGTGGACAAGACAAAACAAATCAGTTTGAACCAATTAAATTGGTCTTCGTTTGATTGTTCAAACTGATTTGTTTGACCAGATTGATTTTCTGGTTCTGGTTTCTCAGTTTTTTTCTCTGTTAAGATGGTTGCTTCCACGGCTCCTACAGAGCTCTCTCCTTCTCCTCACCGGCTTCTTTGTTCTCATCTTCAAGATGATCTTATTTTGGAGCATCTTCTATATCTGCGCCTCTTTTTGTCTGCAGCTGAGTTTGTTCTGTTCTTTTCTACTCTTGAGATACTTTGAGGCACCAGCTTTGCTCCATTCCCAGCTGATTGATAATCAGCTGGTTGATATATCTGTGAGATCAAGCTTCTCACATATATCATACGGCCAGCTGGTTTGTCTGCTCCCGGCTGGTCCTCTTAACTTCAAGCTGGTTTGTCCTTAACCAGCTGGGCTCTATTCTTCTCGTCAGGAGCCCTTTGTGTGCTTGCTTGCTCACTTGGTCCATTCAGACACCTCTTCCAAAACTTCGGCAAGCACACATTTCCTTCACTGGTTGGACTACAGTCCAACACCAGTGAATATATCCCATCTTCTTTGGGATATGATAACCAGTTCAGATTCAGTCTTCCCAAGGACTGAGATCCTTTAGATAAACTGGTTACAAGAGCATTTTGTGATCAGACCTGCACTTGATCACTGCTTTTGTATACGGCTCTACACTTGAACACTTATCTTGTACACTGCACTTGATCTGCTGTTAAGCCGTTCTCCACTACACCATTCTGTGCTTCAATTGTGCTCTTTATTCTCTGCGCTTGATCTTCGTGCTGCTCCTACTCCAAGCTGGTGAACCAGCTTGGTGTTCCCTGCACTTCTGGAAGTAAACTGATGTACCAGCTTGGACATCCCCTTACTGTTCCAGCTACATATCTTCGACCAGTCCAGCTTAGGCGTCCCCTCACTGTTCCAGTTTGGATATCTTCACGTCTACTCAAGTCTAAGCAAGCTACGCATGTCAAGTAGAGAATTAGTACAATAGAAGCAGATTTTGTGTGAATCAAAACTTAGATTCTGATCTGTAACAACAGATCCAACAAAGAGTGCAGTCATGTAAACTCCCTCTCATGTTGATACAAGTGAATCTTCACATATTTCGTAGGTAGCACATCCCAATACTGTATATAAGTTTTCCGAACACTGCCGTAGGAAGTGTCTTCGTGAAAAGATCTCACAAATTTTCACTTGATTGAATGTAACGAATATCGATATCATTATCCTTCACAAGTTCTTGGGTGAATTCGAAGAACTTAGGAGGGATATGATTAGTTCCGTCGCTTTTGATGTATCATTCTTTCATTTGAGCAACACATGCAACATTATCTTCGTACACTATCACAGGTTTCTTGTCAGATGGTAAACCACTCATGACTTGTATATGTTATGTTATGGATTTTAGTCATACACATTCACGGTTTGCCTCATGTAGCACAATAATCTCGGCGTGATTTGATGAAGTTGCTACTAGATTTTGTTTATGTGAATGCCAAGAAATTGCAGTGCCTCCACAAGTAAATACATATCCAGTTTGAGATCGTGTCTTATGTGGATCAGATAGATATCCAGCATCTGCAAAACCAAAAATACTTTTATTGGTATCTTTTGAATATAAAAGTCCCTAATCTGTAGTTCCTTGTAGATAACAGAATATATGCTTAATTCCATTCCAGTGCCTCTTTGTCGGGCATGAGCTGAATCTTGCCAAATAAATTTACTACAAAATATATATCAGGTCTAGTATAATTTGCAAGATACATAAGAACACCAATAACATTAGGTATGGTACTTCTAGAGTAAGAATAACTTCATTTTCTTCACATGGACGGAACTCCTTTTCAATGTTCAATGATCTAACAATCATTGCAGTACTTAAAGGATTTGCTTTATCCATATTAAAACTTTTAAGGACATTTTCTATATAATTTGACTGGTGGACTTCTGTGTGCTCAATTTGTAAACCAAGACAATACTTGATTTTTCTAAGGTCTTTCATCTCAAATTCTTCCTGAAAATACATTACAACATCTTATATTTCCTTATTCGTACCAATGATGTTTAAATCATCAACATATATAGCAATAATTACTCATCCAGATGTTGTTTTCTTAATGAAAACACAAGGGCATATTGGATTATTTACATATCCCTTTTTCATGAAATGCTCACTCAACCGATTATACCACATTCGACCGGATTGTTTCAACCCATATAATGATCTCTGTAATTTTACAGAATAACATTTTGGGTTTCGAAGTTTGTCTTCAGGCATATTAAATCCTTCAGAGATTTTCATATGTATATCACTATCAGTTGATCCATATAAGTAAGCTGTAACAACATCCATAAGACGTATTTCAATATTTTCATACACCACCAAACTAATATAATACCGAAACATGATTGCATCCAAAACTGGAGAATAAGTTTCTTCGTAATCAATTCCATGTCTTTGAGAAAAACCTTGTGCAACAAGTCGATTTTTATATCTCACTATTTCGTTTTTCTCATTTTGTTTTCGAATGAAAACCCATTTGTATCCAACAGGTTTTACACATTCGGGTGTAAGGACTATAGGTCCAAAAATATTACATTTATTTAGTGAATCTATCTCCATATGGATGGCGTCTTTCCATTTTATCCAGTCATGTCGATTTTTACATTCACCAAAAGATTTTGGTTCATGATCTTCATTCTCGTTTATGATGTCAAATGCCACATTGTAAGAAAATATATCACCAATTTCTTTCACATCATTTCGGTTTCATATTTCTCCAGTATTGATATAATTGATAGAGATTTCATGATTCTCATCATTTTGTGGTTTCAACAGAATAGTTTCATTATCATGTGTTTCTGTTGAAACATCATTCATGATTTTATGATTATCGTGTTTCTCTATGTATTTTCTTTTTCGAGGATTTTTATCCTTGGAACCAATAGGTCTTTCACGCTTCAGGCGTGTTATGACATCATGAACGTCTTTATTCTCAATTTGTTTCTTCGGAATTTCAATTCGAGCAGGAGCATTAATAGCATGTATATGTGATTTAATTACTTTTTTGTGTCTACAAATGCATCTGGCATTCGATTTGCTATTCGTTGCAAATACACAATTTGTTGTACTTCTTCATCACATTGTTTATTTCTTGGATCCAGATATAATAATGATGGTACATATCATGTAATATCTTTTTCGGTATGTTTCTTTTCTCCCCCTAACATTGGAAAGGTATTCTCATCAAAGTGAAAATCAGCAAAACGTGTGGTGAACACATCGCCTATCTGAGGTTCAAGATATCGAATGATTGATGGACTATCATAACCAACATAAATTCCAATCTTTCTTTGAGGTCCCATTTTTGTTCGTTGAGGCGGTGCAATAGGTACATATACCGCGCATCAAAAAATTCTGAAATGAGAAATATCTGGTTCTTTACCAAATGCAAGCTGCAATGGTGAGTATTTATGATACGCACTTGGTTTGATGCGAATTAATGCAACAACATGTAAAATTGCATGTCCCCATATATAAATAGGATGTTCAACAGTAATTCCCACCGACATGCAATAATCATTGAAAGTTTTGGAAGTAAATTCACCAGCATTATCGAGTCTAATATTCTTGATTGTATAATCAGGAAACTGAGCTCGCAATTTTATTATTTGAGCAAGTAATCTTGCAAACGTCACATTCCGAGTTGATAATAAACATGCATGTGACCATCTTCTGGAGGCATTTATCAATATCATAAAGTATCGAAATGGTCCACATGATGGATGAATTCGTCCACAAATATCACCCCCTGAATACGTTCAAAAACATGGGTGATTCAGTTTTTATCTTGGTTGGTGATGGCATTATATAAGTTTCCCAAGAGAACACGTTTTACATTGAAACTTATTATCTTGAAAGAACTTCTGGTCTTTCAGTGGATGGTCATGTATATTTTCTATAATTTTTCGCATCATTATTGAACCAGGATGTCCCAATCAATCATGCCAAGTAGTTAATATTTGAGAATTTTGAACTATCATGTTTGATTCGATTGATCTTATATGCGTATAATGCAATAAAATAGGAAATATTGGTAGTTTTTTAACTATATATTTCTTTCCTGATTTATGTGTGATAAGACACATATATTTCTCATTTCCTTCAGCCATTGACTGAGTATCATACCCATGTGAATATATATCATTAAACTCAACAAATTCCTTTTTGGTTGTGGTAAAAATAGAGCATCAGTTATCATGAATTTTGTACCATTAGGTAACAAAATCTGAGCTTTACCACAACCTTCAGTCAAGTGTACATGACCCGATATAGTATTTACCATTGTTTTTGTTGATTTTATTTTCAAGAAATATCTTTTATCTCGGAGAATAGTATGTGTTGAACCACTATCAGGCATGCAAACTTTCATGGGATTATTTGCTTGTATAGGTCCTAGCATTTTCAGATTAGACAATAAAACATAATTTAATATATGCAATTAGAAAACATAAAACATATAATAAATATCATCATAAAATATTTGAAAATTGTTACATTTACATCCCACCATTGAACTGATCATTTTCAGAGAAATCAATTAGAAAATATGCAGCATCAAAACGAGTCGAATCACTCAAGCGGTCATTGTGATCATTGTGTTTAGTGACATTGGTCTCTTTTTCTTTGTCATTTAGTGATTCTTTATAGAGCTTACAAAGATACTTCGGGGCTCGACAAATACGAGACCAGTGCCCTTTAGCGCCGCACCTAAAACAAGAACTTTCGCATCTTTTTGAGTGATTTTCATTCATACTCGTGTTCTCATGCTGCATCTTCTATGGGTGGTTCGTGGCTTTCTTTTTAGAGGGTTATTGAAGTAACTACCTTATTTTCAAATCCACGACCGCGTCCACGACCATAGTTATTTCTATGTCCACGACCCCGACCCCGACCCCGACCCCGACCTCTGCCACGACCAAATCTTGTCCACAACTTTGATTTTGGTTTCGTTCATTCTGAATTAAGACAATTATTTCAAGAAATACCATTTATCCAGTAGATCGGGATTGCTGATTTCTCATTATTAGCTCGTTGTTCTTTTTTGCCACAAGAAGACATGCGATAATTTCAGAATATCTCACAAATCCACGCACTCTATATTGTTGTTGTAGAGTTATATTTGATGCATGAAAAGTGGAAAATGTTATTTCAAGCATTTCTAATTCTATGACCTCATGTCCACAAAATTTCAGTTGCGAGACTATTCGGTACATTGTCGAATTATAATCGCCGACCTTCTTAAATTCATGGAATCTTAATGAATTCCATTCATCACGGGCGATCGGAAGTATAAATTCTCTTATGTGTTCAAATCATTCCTTTAATCCTTATCATAAAGCCGTGAGATTCTTTTTGGTGAGATATTCACATTTCAACCCCTCATCAAGATGTCGTCGTAAGAATATCATAGCTTTTGTCTTCTCTTGTGATGATGAGACATTATTTTTAATGGTCTCACTGAGACCTAACGATTCAAGATGCATTTTGACATCGAGAGTCCATGGCATATAATTTTTTCCAGTAATGTCAAGAGCAACAAATTCGACATGGTGGTGCTTTATAATAAAATACATTTTATTAGTCAAGATTCATTAGTATGACAATGAAAAATAATGTATAAACTAGCAATACATGCATGGTTCGAAATAACGAAAAAGTACGAGGCGAATACTCGCCGATTAATACAAGGCTAGTGAGTATAATAATCAATATAAATATAAAAATTATCCTTGGATGATTCATCATCTTCTTCTTCCTTTTGTAATTAGAGAAATAAAGTTGTAAAGAAAAATTTGATGGAGAAGAATAATATAGGGATGAATGAATGTTTTAGAAAACATCGTATTTATAGAATAAAATCTAGTCTTTATACCTGTGAAGAGTTATTAAAATATATCCGTTTGATGATTGTTTATAATCGAAAGACAAAATACAAACATTTTTATTGTTATCATATGATGCATATAATGGTAATCGCAGTTAAATAATTTTGTATATCACATCACATTATTATTTTGAAGTGACATAGCCTCCTTTATATAATAATATGATCTTATACATAACTTATATAAGAATGAACAATATAATTTTGTAATTCATATCACGTTATTATAAAGATGCATCTGTGACTCCTTTATATAATAACATGATATTATACAGAAATATAATAATTAACAATATAAATTTGTAAATCATATCACATTATTATAATGAGGTGTCAGTGACTTCTTTTATATAATAATATGATATTATACAATGAAATATATAAAAACAATCGAGTAATCGTGCTGATAACGTGTTATCAATTAAAAAAAACATTAACAAACTAAAATGAATAATTATCTTTGTAATAACCCTGAATATCTCCTTAATTACTCCTTAATTGCTCTAAATAAACTCTTAATTTATATTAATAGGAATTATTATTTCTCTGTAATTTCCTTAATTTAGAGAGAATTAAAGTATGAGAGAATTTGTATATTTTATGTCTTTACAATGAAGATTACATGCTTATTTATAGGCAAATGAAATGATTAAAATAATAAAAAGATCTAATCACTTCATTTAATATTTAGACATCCAAATTTGACTATTTCATAAATATGTAGACATCCAAATTTTGACTATTTCATTATATGTAGAAAGTTTTGAAAAGAACCAAAACCTCAAAATCTTATTGCATGTGCAAGGCACGCGCCACCTTACTAACGGGTGGCCGAGCTCCAGCCATCACGGGAAGCCGGGATTTATGTGCACATTTCTCTCGTTTGAAATTCACGCGCGGTCAGAATTTTTTTTGATGATCACTTCCGGGTGATCGTCCAGCATGATCATGAGCAACCTAAAAATGTATGTTTCTAGATACAATGCTTCTTAACTTGCTAGCTTTTTAAAAGTTTTGGTTGAATCCGGTGCCTCCAATTCAATCGCGTTTTGGTAAGTAGAGCAGTGCTATGTATTTTTTTCAGAATTTTTTGGAGGAGTTTCTCTAGAGTTTTAGATGAATTTTAACCCCAAGTCACTACTAACTTTTTTCCAATGATTTTTTTGCACAAAATTTCCTACTTGAATCTGATCGCTGAAGTATTTAAATGGACATATTTGTATGTTCTAGTATTCCATTTAGTTGCCAAATGCCCAATTCATCTATTAGTCTATTATTTATTATTATTACTTTAACACTTTTGTTAGTTATGTTAGTAATATTATATATTAGTCATTTTTTATCATTTTTAGTTGATATATATTTAACACTATAGTCATATTTATAATACTTCAAGCCTATTAAAATATCAATTTACGTACCTCCTTACACGTGTAATTACCATTTCCTTCTCTATTTTGTTGTGATTTTTGTAAGCAGAAAAAGATATAGATAATGCAGGATTTTTTATTTTATACCACATAATGTCAACCAATTATTCTAAATAAATATACATTAAAAATCAGAATACTGTGTTGATAACATAGAGTCAGTAGAATTCCAATGTTTATAACTATTTAATGAAGATCTCAATCTAACATATATAATTCTTTGCCATAAGATCGATCCCTTTCAAAAATATGGGACATTCCCATACTTCGTGGTTATGGGTATTGTAACTGTAAGTGCACAAAAAAGAAAAAATGGCAATAATATTATGTGGTGTTAAAATTTCTAATGCACCAACTTTCAGTCTGGCTCCATCCAGAATTTCTTATGTGAATTTGAGGTATTATCCACATGACCTTTAAACGATGGAAAATTATATATAAGTTGCACTATTTTATTAATTTCACTCATTATTTTATATATATAACGGAATGGAGAGATTTAATATTAAACTATCAAATCCCACGAAAATTGTTTGAAACCAAGGTCGGTTCTTGAATCTATTTCACCCTAATCTCACGCATTCCTCCTTTTTAACAATCATTTGACTCATTAATGATAGAGGGTACAACACATCAAATTTATATATTTCCAAAAGCATGAATAGGCGTATTTGTTTTAGGGAATGAAGAAGATTAGTTCTACGGCTTACTATTAATCTTCGATTTTATATGTATTGACTTATTTCATGTTGTTCTTAAAATCAGTCCAATTTATGAGGATCAATAAACCATATTTTGAGTGGCTTTAACTAATATCTCTATCAAATTAATACAAATATTTAGTACAAGTTGCAATTTATTAATAATATTTTTCTAAAGTTTTATTAAAATTGACTTTTGAACTGACGACCTCATCTTATATTTGACACGAAGCTAAGGACGTGGGCATCATCATCTTCGTAGGTAGGTAGGAGGGGCATGAGTCTCCTCCAAAACTACGTTGCCCAAATATTTAAAATGAATCAACTAGTTATCTTGTTATTGTATGACACAATACGAGGGAGTTAAAATTGACATATCTTGGTACATATTTGATGTAAACTAATTTCGTTCGGTCAATGAGCTATCGTCACGTGAGATTTATCAGGTCGGGAGGTCGAATGGTCAGTCCTTAGGTTTCGGGCTGAAATTTTACTATAATATCTTGCAAACACAAAAACTGGTCAAAGGACGTCGAATGGTGTCCCGACGAAGGCCATCCGATGCTTAAGTTAGAATGAGTGCTCGGGAGTAAAGAGAATATATAGAAGAGAGCGAGTGAATTTGCTGAATGAATAAAAAGGAGGATCTACCTGGGTATTTATAGGTAAGCAAAGTGGTTGGATGTACCTGTCTTAGTAGAACACCCATTTATTGGGATGAGATAGGAGAACGAGCTGGTTTGGAACCAGACTTAGTAGAATAGACTGCTGAAACTATTAAGAAAGTAAGAGACCGATTGAGAACTGCTCAAAGCAGGCAAAAGAGCTATGCTGACGACAGACGCCGCGAGTTGAGCTTCGAATCTGGAGACCATGTCTTCTTGAAGGTAGCACCGATGAAAGGCGTAATGAGATTTGGGAAGAATGGTAAGCTAAGCCCAAGATTCATTGGTCCATTCGAGATCTTGGACAAAGTAGGAACACTGGCTTATAGACTAGCTTTACCCCCACCTCTATCCTCGGTGCATAATGTTTTTCACGTATCAGCTTTGAGGAGATATGTTTCCAACCCGTCGCATATTTTAAGCTATGAGACAATCCAACTAGCACCAGATTTGAGCTATGAGGAGCGACCAGAAAGAATTCTTCATAGAGAGAATAGAAAGTTAAGAAACCGTAGCATCCCAATGGTTAAAGTTCAGTGGTCTACCCAGTAGGAGCGAGAAGCAACTTGGAGACAGAAGAAGATATGCGTAGTCTCTACCCAGAGCTATTTGGTAAGTAAATTTCGAGGACGAAATTTCATTAAGGAGGGTAGAGTTGTGATGCCCAAACCCATGGGAGCCAACGGAATTTGAGAAAATTTAAAAATTTTAAACAAATCGAAGGACCAAACTCGAATAAAGTAAGCTGTATTTCCTTACACAAAGCTGAAACGAAGCTAATGGCGCCAAAGGTAAATAGATTTGACAAAACAGATCTTGATTCACGATGCAAAATGCGATATTTCAACTACTGGAACTCTATATAAGTTCACTATTGTTGTAACAGATCTTAATACAGTTCGTCAAAATATCCAAAACAACAAAAGCTAAGACTATGCAGAAACGCTGGCCGTTGACAAACACAGTCCCCCGAATCTGAATTAACTTGCACCACCCGCCTGCTCCTGAGCTGCCTCACCTGCATTGGGAAAACTAGTGAGCCTAGGGGCTCAACAAGTAAAACTGAGGATAACAAAATAACATAAATGCAGGCATAATTGAAATCTGAAATCTCTCTACTAAAAGACAACTCGAAGCTCGAATCTGAATTTCTTATACTGGGTGATTTATGGTCTAGAGGCTCTCTGCTCTCTGTGAAGGGATTACAATATTCCCATAATCATGTCCCTTCCATGAAGAGATTACGGTCCTACTGCAATCCTGTCCCTTCCTTGAGTGATCAGGTCCTCTATGCCATAAATCTCAAATCTGAACTTTACTTTCTTTCTGAAATAGCTTTATACTAGCTCTTGATCGAAAGTCGATCACTGGAATCTGGTAGATTCAGAAACTCATTTTATTTAAAAGCACTACTGAGTGTACAGTTGGACTCGGAGATGAGGACCAGCTCTGACGAAATCAACTCGAGAGTGCAAATCAGACGTGGTTCTAGGAAATCAGGTTTCGTTTAAAAACAGATCTCACTGGGAAAACAAATGATACTAGAAAACAGATGTCACTGGGAAAACAGATGTTACTAGAAAACAGATGTCACTGGAAAACAGATGTCACGCGCGAAGGTCAGCTTTTGGTTATCTAACAGATCTTAGGTGCGGTATATGTTGGGATCCGGATCACGCCCCCCGGCGAGGCAGCGGAAGAACAAAAACATGTGCCGGGAGACGATCAATACGATAAAAACGAATCAAGCTATGACATTCATAGGGTGTTTAGAATCGCTACCTTGCTGGCAACTTGTGCCTGGCTCCGATCGGTTTCGTAAAGAAAACGGCACTTCACGGTAGACTGCGGTAGATAACGCCAATCAGGTCCACGACCGGATGCGAGACTCCTTCGTCAGCCTGCACTAGAAGGCCTGACGAGATCGACGCGGATGGATTCTCCTCGAAAAGTTGGCCGGAAACGATTTTCCGACCGGAGAAGCGGCGGCGGCGGCGGCGGCGACGATCGGCGGCGGCGGCGGCGACGACGATCGACGGCGGCGACGGAGGCTTATGAGAGGAGGGGGCGGCGTGTTTTTCTTAGGGTTAGGGTTACAAGCATTAAGTGTTGATTATGAAGTCTAGTCTTAA
>KQ999933.1:88642-180949 GCA_001598015.1 Dorcoceras hygrometricum | reverse complement strand
TATTTTAGAATAATAGATATATAAATTCTAATATCAATTTTTTTAAGGTGATTTTGTAAAGTGTTTATATTTAATTAATACAAAACATATACATATTATGCGTGTTAATAATTAAAATATCGACGATAATTTGTATGTGACGTATTATATCTAAGTTGTTAGTTCATCTCCGATCCTTAATAGTAGTTCTAATTGTATTTATTCTAATCTAAAAAAAATAGAATTTAGAGTTTATTTTCTTTTAGAATGACTAGGTCATGACAAAAAATCTGATAAATCCGTTCGATTTTCAGTAATGGTGATTTGAAATATGAATATGAATATAATACAATGACGAATTATTACTTTGAAAATGTGAATATTTCAAATACAATTTTTTTTATATTTATATTTTGTTTAATTCGAACAATTCGTTCAATTGTTTATAATTATTTCAATTTTCAAATTTGAAAAATTTGTAATTTATTTTTGAAAATGTTTTTTTTTAAATTTTCTATTTTTTTTTATCCGGACCCGCCTGTTCTGGCCCCGACATGTAACCACAAACCACGGTTCCAGGCCCGATCTCGTGATCTGTCGACTCGTATCCGCCGGTTCGAACCCGAAATCGGCCCGTGGCGGGGACCGCAGGGTTTATAAGTGGTTTACCGTTTGTTTTTCTTCATTTTGTTCTGGGCGAGTTGCAGTTGAATTTAGTGGCGATTAACAGAGAAATGGATCGGGTGCCCGCCGCAGATGAGTTATCATTCCGTGTGGGATTCACGGGGCATAGCGGCCACCTCAGGATTGAACCTTTCACGCCGGTGGGAAGCCAAAATCCACTCCACTCCATTCCGGATTTTATCCTTGTCAGTACTATTTTACTTGCTATATTAGTGTTTCTGTTCAAATTCATCGGCCTTTTCTTATATGTTTCTGGTTCGAAGTTTTATTGATGGGTAATGTTTGATTTGTGGGAGTTTGAAATGAATCGCGAATGCTCCATGAGGTTCAAGCTCTTTTGTGTTTCTGGTTTGAATTTTTATGAAGGGGGAGAAGGCTGAAATTGGGAAAGGGTTTGAATGATTCGTGAACGCTTTGTGAATTTTCGATTCATGATTTTCTTTTTGAGACGGGGCTACTGTATCATCCCTCTCGAGTGAATTTTCGAAAAACTTATTTGGCATCTTGTGTTTGCATATTTTGGGGCAGCCACCGGCATTCCCTAGGGAAACACATGAATCAGTAAAAGAGTATATAAAGGGAAAATATTTGGAACCGAGGTTGGATGAAGATGTTTTTTGTCCGCAAAATTCTGGAAAGCAATGGGAATTTGATTGGTTTGACAGGGCCAAAATTCAGTTGGAGCCATCTCTGCCACGTTCGTTTGTTGTTCCATTATGGGAAATGCCTTCTAGGCGCAAAAAACATGGGGAGATGGATAGATGGGAGCCAGAGTCTGTGGAGGTACACATTTTTGGCTTTTATTTATCATTTACTCATGTTGTGTGCTGTTATGAACTATTTTTGCCGTAGGCTTGATCCACGAATATATCTGTGACTTGAATTTTGGAGTTTGAACCCAATGACTTGCATAAACTTAAAAAAGTGCTGGTTCTGTAGTGTGTTTGTAGGGATTGAATCAAAACTTGCATGTATGGCAAAACCTGCTGTTCTATAGTGTGTAGTAGCAATCAAATACATTACTTGCATGAGTGGCAAAATTGTTGGTTCTGTGGTAAGGTATTTTTACTAATGGAGTTGTTAAAAATTTATGTCACAAGGCATGATGAATGAAGATCTAATTTATAAGAAACTATGACAGATACGACCCTGCCCTAGCGACCGGAACTGGATGGCCCCTTAGTGCTGAAATTTTCCCTAAAACATCCATTGCAGAACTTCCCAGCTCAAACGCTGCGTTTAAAGACAAAGACATAAAACACCTTCTAAGCAGCATAAATGATCAGAATGTATGAGATGAGTTTATAATGTAGAGCTCATGGTTATTAAAAGCCAAAAGTGAGCTACTAGGACCAAAGTTCAATGAGGCTTAAACCTTGCATGGTGCAAGCCATGGGTTAAATTTTCATCATAACAATGAAGCTAACTTGTTGTGCATTTTAATGCTCAATTCCATTTTAATCATGACCGTAAATGTAAGGACAGTAAATTAAAATGACATGCACAGTATAGTTATATTTTGCTTCTGAACTTGTTTTATTGTCGTTATTAACTTCCAAAATACATTGTTTGATGTAGTGTATAATCATCCCTCATAGAGCTCACTTTAACAAAGTGTGTTCCTCCTTGTGCCTAAGTGCTGTGAGACCTTTGGGCCTTTCTGCACTTTATGCTGCTAATACCTATGGAGGAGGTGCCTGTGTCTCACCATTAGTTGGCTACACAAGCTGCTAATGAGAGATTGGAGAGAAGTGCTGTTTTTTTCTCTGCAAAAAAGTTTCGTTGTAAATAGAAACTACAGCGGTTTTCTGATATTGTTCTATTTAGTACCAGCGATTTTTTAATCTTCTTAAATCAAAAGAGCATTTCTTTGTCGGTGAGTGAAAGATGTTCATTTGTTCAAATACGTTTGTGCCTGTTTATCTGCAAGCTTTCTAGAATATGAATGGTGCCAATGTCTATCAACGATGCTTCCTTCTCTGTCCTGAGTTATTATTTTATCTTTTAACTTTGCCAGGTAGATATATCAGAACTGATAGCAGGAGCCGATAATTCTGGTTCTTTGCCGCGTGTTATTGGACCTGCTAAGGATTTTGTTAAAGGAAGTATCAATAACCGTCCTTTTCGCCCAGGTGGACTGGATGATGTTGATTCTTTGGGGAAAATTCTTCCAGATAGTTGTTGCAATGGTGAATGGGCACAAGAGCTTCTTAATGGGGGTCCTGCACAATTACTACCCCCAGGCTTTAAAGAGGGACTGAATCTAGGTCATCTCAAGGTAGACACTGCTTAATTCCACAATGAAGGAGCATGTAATTAGTCAAGGTACTCAAAAATTTCTTTGTTGTCAATGATTTTCGTGCAACCTTATGTTCATAAACTTTTGAAGGAGCATTCTTGCACATGGAATGTTAACGAAAATGCAAATGCTGGCAAGAGCACGTCGGCTGTAAAGCTGGTCAGTTTAATACTTTAATTCTTCTATATTAAGTCAATTAACAATATATACTCACATAAACATGCTTGCATGCTGTTTCTATTTTCAAAGCAACTGCAATTGATGTTAATTTTCTTGTATGAAATGCAGAATGAGCTGTCATTGCAGTTCGATGACTTATTCAAGAAAGCTTGGGAAGAGGATGTTTTTGAATACATTGGAGATGGTGTGTATCATTAGTAGTCATTATGACACTATATTTGCATGCATGAAATATGCCTGAAACTTATCCAGAGCTAAGCTGAGAGTTCTTTTCTGGTTTATTTGATGGAATCACTGACTTCTGTTCTAGTATTTGTATGTTTAGACATTGAACTTAGTTGATTGAAACATGCATAAGAAATAGTTTGTTATGGCTATAAATTATTCATGAAGATGTTATCAGCTATCATATTATTGCTTACCTATTGGAAGATATTTTAATTGATGTTCTACGGTACGTAATAATTGGTTAAGATGTTTCTTGGAAGCTCATGAAATTTTTATGAACTATGGACTAAGGATCTAAAATGCTAAAGGTGGTCACTCTACCTTTAATCTTGCTTATTTCATTTGTTCATTGTTTTATTTTAATAATCATAAAGAGTTTATGTCTGAATCATAGATGTAAAAGCACATGAAGTGCACAAGCGCACGGCTTCATGGAAGCTTACACTTTTTGCGCTTCCACTGAAGCGTGCTTAAGAGAAAAAGTTGCCTTTTATTTTTCAAAAAAAAAAAGTCTGTCAGATGAGAAATCGGACTTTTAAAGTGTGATTTGTCTTTTGTTTTTATAAGAAAGGGTGTAGAAAACCGTAACGTCATGTTGTTTATGACCTGCATCACCTCTGTCCTTTGCTCTTGCATTTTGATATTTGAAAGATGAAGATTGCAATGGTACAAATATGATATTTCAATAATTGTATTATTTTGATTTTTTAAGAGTTAGAATATTTTATTTGTAGTGTGTTGGTTCTGTAAAGGATGCACATTGCTTTGCATTTAGAGCTCCAGAATACTTGAGTGCCTTAATTCTCCCTGTGCTCACGATCGTCTGAAAGGTAGTTTTAGACATTATGGGATGTGGAGAGACAGCAGGAAGGGATGTGTGCTTCACAGTGCTTTTTGTGATGTTTCTCCCTTCAACAGTATTTCACAATTTCCAGCTTTAAATATACTCTGTTTTATGAATGATTCTAACTAGTGATTTGCAACTTTCTGCACCTCATTTAGCGTCTGTTCTCACATATAAACATCAGGTTTGTACATTTATATATGCACCATCCTGGTCCATCTTTTTAATAAGAACGAACTAGATATTCTTATTTATGTTTAACAAGAAATACAAGGAAAATGCACCCTAGCTTGTGTGAGCTTTGAGGAGGCATACATTTTTTCTTGTCATTAATTTGCATAAATGTTAGAAAATATAGAAGTTTATTCTGATTTGGATCTTTTTAATTACTGTGGGAGTTTAGATTTTGTTTCCTAGTAGATTAGTTTAATCAGCTTATAAAAAGACTCGCATCTTTATTAGTAGATTAGTTTATTCAGCCTATAAAAAGACTTGCATCTTTATCTTGATATGTAGGACATATTGTCACGGGCCGTAGTTTCTGTTACGATTGTAATCGCAACTTGAGCAGTAATTGAACACGATTGAATAGGAATTGAATTGTATATTGAGATGAACTAAAAGCTGTGATACAGATAGGACATGTAACCACCCAGGGTCTCCCCTGTAACCTCTAGCTAACTAGATTGAATGTAATTCTTTCGATAGTCTAATCCCTCCCGCCTTACTGCTATTTATTCTATTTTTATTCCCTTCTTTGGGCCTTGGGCCTTCTACTATATACATGTGTTATTAGGGGTTTGGGCCTATTTACAATTTCTGTTCCCCTATCAATATCCTCCCCCTCCAAAGCAGCCTTGTCCTCAAGGCTGGTTTGTGGAAATTGTGATTGAAAGTCAGCAGCGTCTTCCCACGTGGCCTCTTCACTTGGTTTGTTCTTCCACTGTACAAGTACTTGTGGGACTAGTATCCCCGCCTGTTTCTTGTGTCTGTGGGCAATCACTCTGAGGGGTTCATAGTTGAATGTCAAATCCTGCTCCAGCCCAACTAGTAAGTCCCGAGTTTGAGTATTCTTGCCCGCCACCTTCTTAAGCTGAGATACATGAAACACTGGGTGTATGCGCGATCCCGTTGGCAATTGTAACTTATAGGCAACCTCCCCAACTTTCTGTATCACCACAAACGAACCATAAAACTTGGGAGCTAGCTTCTGAAATACCCTGGAACATATGGATTGTTGTCTATGTGGTCTCAGCTTAAGGAACACCCTATCTCCCACTTCGAACGCCACATCACGCCGGTGGACATTGGCGTGTTTAATCATTCTTTGTTGTGCTCTCTCCAAATTATACCCGAGCTGCCTTAAAACCTCGTCTCTGTCCCCTAGTTCCCGGGCTACCGCTGCTACCTTGGATTCACCTGCTTCAAACGGTGTCATTCCCGCTGCTGTTTGAAATGCTGTATTGTACCAATACTCAGCCCAATAAACCCAATTGCTCCAAGCTCTTGGATGCTCCAAAGCAAAACACCGTAGATATGTTTCTATACATCGGTTTAGTACTTCAGTTTGTCCATCCGATTCTGGATGGTATGCGGAGCTCATAGCGAGTTTGGTGCCTTGTAATCGGAAAATCTCATTCCAAAATACACTCATGAAGATGGAGTCTGTTACGTTCTCACTCGTAACAGTCTCTCAATGCACACAATGGAGCTAAAAGATGAAAGATTTATTGATCGCAGACAAGAATTACAGTGCAGTTACAGATTAGGAATGAACACAAAGGAACGAGCTAACCCAGGATTTCTCCTGTCCTCTAGTCTAGCTAGATATGAGTTGAGACTAACTGTTTTTCATATCCTACTTCTCCCTCCGTTTTTCTACTTATACTGCTCCTATCTTTTCTTATTGGGCCTTGGGCCTTCTTCGGTAAACCTGTACTATTGGGTTGGGCCTATTTACACCATCTGACTTTATTGCGCTATCAATAGCCTCCCCTCCTAAAGCAGCCTTGTCCCCAAGGCTGGTATTCGGAAACTGCGCTTGAAAATCTGCGGCATCCTCCCAAGTTGCTTCTTCTGGTGCCTTTCCCTTCCACTGAACCAACACCTGTGGAACCAATATCCCAGCCTGTTTCTTCTGTCGGTGGCCGACTACCCGTAGAGGTTCATAGTTAAAAGATAAGTCTTGTTCCAACCCTGCCGGGAGTTCCTGGATATTGGCATGTTTCCCCACTGCCTTTTTTAGTTGTGAAACATGGAAGACTGGGTGTATTCTCGACCCCACAGGCAATTGTAACTTATATGCAACCTTGCCTATTCGCTGGGTTACCACGAAGGGTCCGAAATACTTTGGAGATAGTTTTTGAAAAATTCTGGAACACACTGACTGCTGCCTATGCGGTCTTAGCTTGAGAAACACCGTATCCCCCAGTTCATACATCACATCCCTTCGGTGAACATTGGCGTCCCTGATCATTCGTTGTTGGGCTCTCCCTAGATTATATTTCAATTGTTTGAGAACCTCGTCTCTGTCCAACAACTCCCTTGCTACTGCTGCTACATTTGCTTCGGCTGGTAAGAATCTCTTGATCCCCGGAGGCTTCCTGCCATACACCACTTCAAAGGGACTCATCCCCGCCGCTGTTTGATATGCCGTGTTATACCAGTATTCAGCCCAATGCACCCATGCGCTCCAATTTCGTGGCTGTTCCGACACAAAGCATCGTAGGTAAGTTTCTATGCATCGGTTTAACACTTCAGTTTGGCCGTCCGTCTCAGGGTGGTATGCCGAACTCATTGTTAATTTAGTCCCCTGTAAACGGAACACTTCTCTCCAGAAATGGCTCATGAAAACCGAGTCTCTGTCGCTCACTATGGATCGGGGAATACCATGTAGGCGTACAACTTCCTTAACAAATTTTTCTGCTACCCCTTGAGCTGTGTACGGGTGTTTTAATAAAATGAAATGCCCATATTTCGATAGCCTGTCTATCACGACAAACAAAACCTCAAATCCCTTTGATTTTGGTAGGCCTGTTATAAAATCCATTGAGATGTCTTCCCATACTTGTTCTGGTATCGGTAATGGCTGTAACAATCCCGCTGGCTTCAAGGTTTGATATTTCTGGCGTTGACAGATCAGGCATTCAGCCACATGCTTGTACACATCCTTTTTCATCCCTGCCCAATAAAAATTGTTAGAGATGCGCCTTAGAGTACGATATGCCCCTGCATGTCCTCCCTCTGCTGAGTTATGCCCTTCATCAATAATTCTGTTTACCCATTTCGATGCTTCTGTTTTTGTGCCACAAGAGGCCACGGCTTATGGTGTATGCAGCGTTAGTCATTCCTCCCTTCTCCACTTTGTCCATGATATCTCTTAATTTGGAATCCTGTTGCACCGCTGCTGTAATCTCCTGCATATCCTGCCACTGTGGTATAGATATACTGTTCCCCTCTGTTTCAACACATCTTGATAAAGCATCTGCTGCTCCGTTAAGGTTTCCTGCCTTGTATCTAATCTGGAATTCATAGCCCAATAACTTTGCCAACCACTGTTGCTGGTCTTGTGTCGTAATTTGTTGGTGTAACAAGTCCTTCAATGCTTTATGATCGGTCAAGACAACAAAGCTGCGGCCAAGCAAATAAGGTCTCCAGTGTCTTACTGCTAGCACTAAAGCCATAAGTTCTTTTTCATATGTTGATTTAGCCAAAGCTCTCTCAGCTAATGCCTTGCTAAAGAAAGCAATGGGCCTCCCCTTTTGAGCTAGTACTGCTCCAATTCCCCTCCCCGAAGCATCACATTCCACAACAAATTCTTCCTCGAAGTTAGGCAATTTCAATACAGGTGCTGTGGTTAGTTTCTGTTTCAGCTCTTCAAATGCTGTGTTTGCTTCTGTGTTCCATTCAAACGCTCCTTTTCATTCCCCTCCAAAAGAAGCTGTTAGTAATGCGTTTTAAAGTCCGGAAAGCACCCGCATGTCCTCTTTCTGCTGAGCTGAGACACTCTTCCATTATTTGCTCAGTCCATTTAGATTGTGAAGGTAGCACCAGCCTATCCTTGTACAGCAGAGTTCCATGAGATAACGTGTATGGGGAGTTAGCCAATTCTCCTGCACGCAATTTGGAAATGATCTCATGTAACCCGGGGTCCAAACTCACTGCCTTCTTTATCTCTTCTATGCTGTCCCGTTGGGGTTTCGAAATGCTATTCAACCCAGTATCTACACATCTAGATAGTACATCAGCCGCACCATTGAGAGTTCATGCTTTATATTTGATCTGAAATTCATATCCCATGAGCTTGGATAACCACTGTTGTTGATCAGGGGTTGTTATACGTTGGTGTAGCAACTCCTTAAGGGCTTTGTGATCTGTCAAAACCACAAATTTGCGTCCTAACAGATAGGGCCTCCAATGCCTCACCGCCAAAGCTAACGCTATTAGTTCTTTTTCGTAGGTTGATTTACCGAGCGCTCTATCTGCGAGGGCCTTGCTGTAGAAAGCTATTGGTCGACCCCCCTGGGTTAAAACAGCACCAATGCCTCTCCCAGAAGCGTCACATTCCACTTCAAAATCTTCCTCAAAATTTGGAAGCGTCAGCACTGGGCCGTGGTTAGACATCTTTTGAGCTCTTCGAATGCCCTGTTAGCCTCTGGACTCCACCCAAACAGCCTTTCTTCAATAACTCTGTGAGTGGTTTGGCAAGTTTGCCATAATCCCGTATGAATTTTCTGTAGTATCCCGACAAGCCCAGAAATCCCCATAGGCCTTTGATGTTACTTGGGGTGGGCCAAGCCTCTACACTGTCCACTTTCTTCTTGTCTACTGCCACACCCGCTCCAAAAATGACATGTCCCAAGTACTCAATCTCCTTCAATGCAAAGCAACATTTCTTTTCATTAGCAAATAGCTGGTTGTCTCGAAGAACCTCTAATACTGCCTGGAGATGCTTAGCATGATCCTTCAAGTTTCGGCTGAAAACCAGTATGTCATCGAAAAAGACCAGCACAATTTCCTCAAATATGGCCGCAGTATGTCATTCATAGTGGATTGGAACGTTGCTGGTGCGTTCTTTAGCCCGAATGGCATTACTAGGAATTCGTAATGACCCAAGTGAGTTCTGAATGCGATTTTGGCCACGTCTCCAGGTCTAACCCTGATCTGGTGATATCCCGAAAGCAAATCTAGTTTCGAAAACCACCTGGAGCCATGCAACTCATCTAGTAACTCCTCTACCACAGGGATGGGATATTTGTCTGATATAGTTGCTTCATTCAGGGCACGGTAATCTACACAGAATCGCCAACTTCCGTCTTTCTTCTTTACCAAAATAACCGGACTTGAGAACGGGCTGTTGCTTGGCTGTATGACTCCTGCTGCTAACATCTCAGCTACTAACTTTTCAATCTCATTTTTTTGTCGATGCGCATACCGGTATGGCCTAACCTGTACAGGCCTCTGCCCCTCTTTGATGTTGATCGTGTGATCTTGATTTCTGCGCGATGGTAACCTTTGTGGTTTGTCAGAGACCATTCTGAATTTGTTTACCACCTCCTATAGTTCATTGGGACACTCCCTTGTGATATTCCTCCCTTCTCCATGTAAACTCTTTTGTACTGTGAATAATGTTGCTGAAAATTCAACTTCTGTCACTTTACATATAGATTTGAGGGACAGATTTGAGGGACAGTATGGTTCGTTGCAGTGTTGGATCTCCCTTTAACTCCACCACTTGCTCCCCTTCCTTAAATCTCATTCGCATCATGTTCCAGTCTAGCATTACCTCACCCAATGTACGTAACCAGTCGACTTCCAAGATCACATCTACACCTCCCAATTCAAACAGATGCCCTGTTATAGCCACCATATAGCTTCCCAATTGCAACATCAATCCGTGGCACAAGCCTTGACATCGCACCCTGGTGCCATCCCCAAGACATACACCAAAGTGCACTGATTCATCGATCTGTACACCTAACTTCTCTACCAACGTGCATGAAACAAAGTTGTGGCTGGCCCCGCTATCCACCATGACCACCACTTCTTCGTTCTTAATTTTTCCCTTCAGTTTCATTGTTTGGGGTTGAGTCACGCCGCCGATCAAGAAAAAAGGAAGTTCTAGCGTGCATACTCCTTGATCTCTACCTCAGATTCGTTTTCCTCTTCGCCCGCCTCACCTGTTTCTGCTTCCCCCGCTTCTCCCAGTTCATGTTCCATAAGTGCAACCTGCATAAGTTTGAAAGCACATTTATGCATGGGTTAGTATGTTTCTCCACATCTAAAGCACAATCCTTTCTCTTTCCGCCTTTGGAATTCTTGCTGTGATACTATTCTGCTTTCTTTTTTAGCTTCACTCCTTCGTTGATGTAGTCCCTGTGTGTTGGCCTCCCCCTCTGGTTTTTGAACATCCAATGGTGGGTTATTGGTTATTCTTCGATTAGGAGCATAGCCATATTGCTCTCTGCGATGACTCATATTACTTACTGGATTGGGTCGGCCCTTCTCCCAACCCAACCCAACCCCTCAGTCTTGTCGCGACGTTCACTGAATGGAACCGGCCGCCAATTTCTGGTATTGTTCATCGTCGCCTGTCCCGCGCGATGATGCCCCCAATACCCATTCACCTCCTCATCAATTTCTCTGGCCAAATCCGTGGCCCTCATGATTGTTTGCGGTTCGTGGATTCCTATCCTTTTGCTGATATCATCACGTAATCCACTCAGAAAGTACCCCAAACATTGATCCTCCGGTAGGTCACCCACTTGAGCCAACAACACCTCAAATTGCTCAATGTACGCATCTAATGTCTGACCTCCTTGCTTCAACGATGCGAGCAGAAAGAATGGATTTGATTGTCTTCTCCCTCCATATCGTTTAATTAGCTCCTCCGGGAACCTTCCCCAGCTAATATCTGGTATTTTCGATCGCAACCATTGGAACCAATGGTACGTGGATCCATCCATATGTATATGTGCTAACCGTAGCCGGGGCGACATCGGAGTGTCATGCAGTTTGAAGTATTGCTCCGCCCTCCCAAGCCACCCCCTCGGGTCCACACCGTCAAAGCCTGGGATCTCCACTCTCTTTAGTGCATGACGTAACTCCTCGTCGCCGCCTGGTCGAGACTCCCTATACGATCCTCTGGTCTCTTCCTCTTCTTCTACGTGGTCGCCCTGCGCTCCTCCTCTTCGCGAATATCCCTTCATGCCATTTAACCACTGTTTTACCCTTATTTGATTGGCCTCCATCCTTGCTTGCGATTCTGCCATGCTTGCGAGAGCTTTGGTCAAGCTTCCCATGTGTTCCTGAATATCATCCACATTCCCTTGCACCGCACTCATCGCCTTCTCGAGAATCTCCAGTTTGGACTCTGATCGTGTCGCAGCCATAACTCACGGTAGTTTCGAACCCGGCGACTTCGAATCCGGCAGGTCGGACCAGTTGTTACTATCGTAATCGCAACTTGAGCAGTAATTGAACACGATTCAATAGGAATTGAATTGTATATTGAGATGAACTAAGAGTTGTGATACAGATAGGCATGTAACCACCCAGGGTCTCCCCTGTAACCTCGAGCTAACTAGATTGACTGTAATTCTTTCGATAGTCTAATCCCTCCCCCCTTCCTGCTATTTATTCTATTTCTATTCCCTTCTTTGGGCCTTGTGCCTTCTACTATATACACGTGTTATTAGGGGTTTGGGCCTATTTACAATTTCTATTCCCCTATCAGTTTCTTAGGCTCCTGCCAGTTTTAAACCTGATTTGGACATTATGGTGGCTCGTTAATAGATGCCTCTCAGTTGGGACAGTTAATTTTATGTCACTCCTAATACTTTGTGTGGGACTTCTTAAATCAAATCTTTGAAATTTAAGCAAAATATTATTCAACTGCCTATTCGCCTATTCCGTATCCATGCCGACCATCAGTTTTGAACTTAACCAGCAAATCTAACAGTTCAGGTCAAAATTGGACTTTTCATTGATAAAAAAAATTGGGTTGCTGAGCAGGCTTGCTTCAAGCGGTGTAACTACCATTTTAGTTTTTCTTGTAATTGTGTTTATCAACTTGTTTATCCCTCCAATGCATTTTGAGATACAAGATGAACATTATAAAATGACAGTTCTTAGTGTGGAGAAACAATAATCATACAAAATTAGCTGCTTATAATGCCAATTCTTGGGAGAATGCTGTCATTCTTTCTTTGCTTTCTTGAAGGAACTACCAACATGGCGGTTTCTTAGCCTTTTAAGCGATGTTAAGTCTTGAATTTCTGTGAGGAAACGATTAGCGGAAATATTTAGCAGCAACCATAAGTTTGTGGAAATCTGGATGAGGTTAGTCAGCAATATATGCATTTTTCACAGACTAACTGCATGAAAACGGAATCACCACTCGTGTTTTCATGTCTTTGTCAGAGCTTGAAGTGTCTAATACTCTAGCTTAAACCTTGAGTAGAGTCTAGGAAAATGTATCTTTTTAATTAGGAAATTTTATCACAATGAGTTAATTAGTTTTAATTGGAATTAGAATCTGAAAATTCATGTTTAAGTTTGTCATTTATATTTGCTTGAAATTAATTAATGTTGGTTTATATGTTTAATGAATTGTTAAGTTGAATGAAATATTTGTGATTAGTCTCACATTATATTGTGTCTCTGTTTTTTTTTTGTTTACATACGGCTAATTGTGCTGCTCCTATATAGGTCATATGCATCAGTCAGGAACTCCGATGGAGTCTGTCAGTGAAGCTAGTCAAATAGCAATCGAGATAAAAGATCCAGGCGAGATAAAAGATTCAAATGAAATGAGAGATCCAACCAAGATAAATGAACTAAATGTTGCTGATAACATAATAAAGAAACCACCCTCTCTTCTTGATGAAATCTTGTCTAGTGAATCCAATAATTTAAAGTCAAGATTAGATGGAGATACAAATATCAGTGGGAAGCAACCAAAAGAGGTGATGATATCATAAAATATGCCTATGGGATGCTTGATTACTTGGTTGCATCTTTAGCCCTTTCCAATTTCTTTTGTTCCAATATTTATCAAGCATTCTCCTTGTTTTATTTCTAGGCATGGGTTCTTAGTGGGGGAGGTGAAGAAATTGCAGAACGGTTTCATGAACTTGTTCCTGATATGGCACTTAAATTTCCATTTGAACTTGATTCTTTCCAAAAGGAGGTAGATACTGTTAAATTATTATTGTTTGTTATATTTGACAAAATTGTTTTAGTAGTTATTTTGTTATATTTGCGTTGAAGTCCTGATAACATGGAATAAGTGGAAGGCTAAAGTATTTTCAACTCTCATTTTTTTGGGTGGGTAGTGAGTTAAGTGGGGAAAAGCAACATTCTTCTTTATTGAAAACATGAATTATTGTTTACTATTCTAAATCATGAATAAAGTAAAGAACTACTTGGTTGTTTTGCTGGTCCCATTGATATCTTGGTAACTGATTGTGAGAATTCTGATTATTCAGCAGATCTTTCAAAGTACTGTAATCTTTGTAAAGGACCTAATTTTAAGTGTCTTGTTGGCATACACACTAGGATAAAACCTACTATTAAGTAAATCGATACAAATTTGTTTTAGTTATTATGTATAACTAACTGTGGACCATTAGAAGTAAATTCACATCATTATCAGTAGTTAGAGCTATTGACATGTTATTGCTTATCCCGAGAAATCATAACTGATAATTGATTTGTACTAAATGGTCAGTGTCATATCTTAATGATTAATTTCATGATAATCAACTTAATACAGTTTATTGTTATACTTGTTGTCTATGATGAACTAGTAGTAATGTGAATCGATAATAATCTTTAAATATTATTTATGGTATTATGAGATAGTGGAGAATTATTTTTGAAATTAACGAGAATAATAACTACTTTACATCACAACTTACACATTTATGTGTCCATAATAACAAAATTTGATTTTGAAAAGTTTAACTATGAAATCTATATAACAATATTGCACATAATATTATAAGGGTAATTTTGATACAAGGCATAGTTGAGATCTGATAAGATATTGAGTTGGATATAAATTAAAATATATTTGATTTGATTGACTAAATTTGGATAAATTGAAATGATATAGCCTTTTAAAATAATTAATGAACATAAAAACGATATGAGGGATAATCTTGTAATTTTAATTAAATGATTTGATTGATGTGTCATAAAATTATTAAATTTGATTGATGTGTGCTGTATTATTACTGATTTTGATTGACGTGGGATAAATAATACACCATTTGGTGCGAGAGATGAGATTGAATTCGTATGATCAATTGTTTGTACCAAGCACAACCTAAGTGAAATATTTGTTTATGAAATACTGCATATCATTTAAACACATACATGTGTTGATATATGTTTATGTGAACACACACACACACACATCTATATGTGTATGTGCGTGTGTGTCTACACATATATGTATGGACATTAATAAATATGGATTATATGTGTAATACATACACAGACTGATGTAAGTTAACAGGGAAAGAATTATGTTGCCACATTTAATTTATGTAATTTGGTTATTGTATCGTACTCTCTTCCTCGAGTTTCAGAAATCAAATTAGAACTGCATTATCACCCCGGAAAATCAGATTTCAGTTATGACACCCTTCATCCCTGACTGGTGACTGCATACTGAAGTTTGGTGTCTCTTGTCTTATTTACAGGCCATATATTATCTTGAAAGGGGTGATTCGGTTTTTGTAGCTGCTCATACATCAGCTGGCAAGACAGTTGTTGCCGAATACGCATTTGCTCTGGCTTCAAAAGTATGTCACTGAGTTCTGATCTCTTTGCTTTGTGGATTTAGGAGGAGAATCTCCTAACTGTGAATTCTATTTTCACCCTTGAAAGAGCTTCCATTCTTCTTATATTATCTGGTATATAATGCTTATGGATTGTAGTTTGTTTAAACCTTTGTAAATTGTAGCATTGCACAAGAGCTGTATACACGGCTCCAATTAAGACCATTAGCAACCAGAAGTACAGAGATTTTTGTGGGAAATTTGATGTTGGTCTACTTACTGGTGATGTTAGCTTGAGGCAGGATGCTACTTGTCTCATTATGACCACCGAGATATTGAGGTCAATGCTCTATAGGGGTGCTGATATAATACGTGACATTGAATGGGTAAGGTGTTCTTCACAACACTTATGTTGTGTGGTGATTTTGCATTGCCCACCCAAAAGTTGGTGTCACGCCTTTTCACCTTCTTGTAATATTGTTCTGCAATTCTGAATGATTGTGAATGATAGGTTATATTCGATGAAGTGCATTATGTTAACGACATTGAGAGAGGGGTGGTCTGGGAGGAAGTTATTATCATGCTTCCGAGGCATATCAATTTCGTACTACTGTCAGCCACTGTATGTTTTCTTTTCTGGATACGTGTTTTTTTGCAGTTGACCATGAAAAACAACTTTTTATCCTCATTGATCTGTGTCTCATCACATCATGATATCCTCTCGTTATGTGATGGAGAAATGTGCTCGTGTGTAAAAGACATTAAACCATATGCATTTTTCAGTTTGACTGGGTTAACATTCATGAGTCATCATGGTTCAAACCTAGTAGGTTGAGGTTTGGCTATGCTTTAATAGGCATTTGGTGGTGAACTAACATATTTTACCAGCCACATAAATCTTAATCTAATTTACCTTCAAGATTAATGTTTTCCAAGAGGCATTATATCTGAGCAAGATTGTATTTTATATTATACCTTATGCAAGATCTTTGAGTGGCTCAAGTAAATGCTGTTGAGACAGAACAAATCAAAATCACCTGACGAAAATTATATTCCAACCATATATGCTAATCAAAACCATAAAGAAAAGCAAGAACAAAATGTGGTACATACATACAGTGCATTTACAATAATAGTTCAATAATATCTTAACTGCGACATATTAAGTTGTCGTGTCACTGTATCATTCATCTTGTATCATGCCCGAATTTAGACTAATTGGGTTTCATGAGCTTCTTTGTCAAAACTTCAACCCACAACACTGATTTATTCACTTATACGGTTACATATCACCTTGAACCAAAAATCTATCACCAATAATTTTGTGGCATTTGATATCAGGCAAAATATTATTTATATCCTAGTTGATGATAATTATTCTCACCTTCATAACACATAAGTCAAATATTTGCATGATTCCTTCTTAATAATTAGGAACTTAATGTATACTCTCGATACGTGTTTCGCCTCCAAAATGGATAGTTTTGGATAGTTTTGTAATATAAATCCAACATTGACATATGTGAAGAATAGAGGTGAAACACATGTTTTTTATTTATTACAAATGATACATATACATCAGTTTATATACAAGATTTACTACACTACAAAATAAGGAAAATATCAATCGCTGTAATCTGGGATACAGCTATCTAATTCCATCTTGACACTCCCTCCCTCCATCCAAGCTGCTGAATGGATGCCTCCATTCCTAGTATGCTGACCATACGTGGAAATACCTTATCTGGTTGCCCTTTTGTAAGTGCGTGAGCTAACTGGGCATTAGTTGATATGAACTGTATGCAAGTAGTCCATTATCCAATTTCTCCTTTATGAAGTGTTTGTCAAATTCAATGTGCGTGGTTCGATCACGTGGGGCTGGGTTGTGTGCGATGTTTGTGGCTAACTTGATATTTCGATATAAACCTCATAGATTCTTCCCACTTGATTCTCAAATCTTCGATAACCATTTTTAACAACAATATATTTGCCGTGGCTCTGAATTCAGACTCCCACTTGAGCTTGCCATTACATTCTGCTTTTTACTCGAAGTCACAAGCCTGCCCCTAAAAATGTCAATAAGTGGATCTTTAGTTATCTAGAGAACATGCATAAGCCACATCTGTATAAGCTTCTACTGTCATGTTCCACCTTTTTGAATAGATAGAATTCCTTTCCTAGCCATTCCTTTTATGTAGTGTAGGATTCTGTGTACAGCCTTGAGATGCATCTCCTTCGGATTATACATAAACTGATTGACACTCTCACTACAACGTAATATCTGGCCTTGCATGTGGCAAGTATAATTACCATTACTACAATCCTTGATAGCAAATCTTGTCACAACAGTGCCTTCCAGAATGTCTATGTAATCATCTTCACTCGGAGTATCAACTGGTCTACATCCTAGCTTTCCTGTCCGTTCAACAAGTGCAGAGCCTATTTTTGTTGTCACATAGAAATTCCTTGTTTCAAATGGGCCACTTCAATTACCGGAAAGTATTTCAAACGGCCTAGTCCTTTAATATTAAATGCCTTTGAAGGTCTGTTTAATTTCTCCATTCCTGCAGCACCATTTCCTGTCACTACAATTTCATCCGCATAAGCTGATAAGGCTGTCATTCCTTTGATTTTTCATTTTCTACAGAGTGTGGCCCCCTTTGGCATTGCTTATAGCTGAATGCAATTGCCACTTTGTAAATCTGCCAACCAGGACCTAGGACACTGTTTCAGTCCATATAAAGTGCCTTTAGCTCGCAACCATGCCATTTTGTTCAAACCTCCGTGGAACTTTCATATAAATTTCCCGCCTGAGATCTCCATGTAAAAACCAATTTTTTTACATTGATATGTTTAGTCTCATCCATAAAAGCTGCCAAGACAAGAGCGGGAGAACCGTATTCATTTGCAACTGGAGCAATTGTATCTAAGTAGGCTATGCCATAAGTTCGAGTATAGCCTTTTGTTTCCCCTTTGAACCATCCGACCTGTATTTATCCATGAACACCCATTTGCATCCAACTTCATTTCTTCTGTCTTCTTGACTAACTCCCAAGTTTATTTCTTCTAGAGCTTCCATCTCCATTCATGGCATTCTCCCATTTCAAATTTCCTAATGCTTCATCTGTTTGGCAATAGAGTGTAGATTGCTAAGAAAAGCTCTATGCTTTTGGAGAAGTTTACTAAGTCAAGATTAAATGCAGTGGAATCTTGCTGTAGCTTTTAGCTCCCTTTTTAAGAGCAATTGGCAATTCATAATTCTTTGTTTCTGATGTTGATAGTTGGTTCTTTCAGGGATGGGTGATAATATGTCCTAACCAGGATTAATGGGTATGCCAAGTTAGTTGAACAGGATTGACAGGCACCTTGGGTACTTTCTAGGATCAATGGGCAACTCGGGTTATTGAGTTGTAGCTCGAACAGGTGACTGACGATTCTTAGGTTTAGAGTTAAGTCTTCGCCATCTGGAATAAACCTGTATCGGAGGTTCAGTGTCTTGAAGTTCATTTCCTTTCTCATTCTCTGATGTGCAGGATGATTCATTGATGGGAGATTATGTTTCACAATCACAGAATCTAATAGAATGGAAACCAAGAAGACGTTCTTTAGCTCTATTTCCCTTGAACTCTCCCCCTGAAGATAGGAATGTTGGAAATAGGACCCTTATTTATTGAATTAACATCAGCAAGGTAAACAACTTTTTGGTTGGGGAATGAAAACATTTTTCACCCTTTTGGGTGGGAGAATAGCCTAAAAACAAGCAAATCTGAGAGCTCGGGTCAAGTTTCCCTCTAGTCTGTGAATGGATGTGAACAAAGGAACCGCTGCCAAAAATCCTAAAATTAGATTGCTTGAAGCAGTTAAATAGAAAGAGTTTAGTGAGAGTTTCCAGTGGACTTTTGAACTCAAGGACATTTGTTAAAATTAACCTCAACCTACAAATATTTTAAGACAGGAAGCTCTTTGTTATAGATTTTGTTACCCCATGTGATGAATAGAGAGAAACACATGTTTTATATTGGTTACAAATGGTATATATACATCAGCAGCACTACAAATAAGGAAAAAAATTCCTAAGTATGCACTCAATCACAATCACTGGATATCTGGTGTCACAACCTATCCAATCCTGTCCCATAAAATCAGTGATGATATCAAATGATATCTTGAGAACCAACATCATTGACCAAAAAACTTCACTGAATCAATTATTCAAAACTAATTCCCAACTTCAGAAAAATTCCAATAAATTAATTTTTCAACCGTCTTCCAATACACATCTGTATTTTTATGCTTCTTTATGTACTCGTGCTAAGGCAATTATAGGTCTACATCGCCAGGCTGAGAAAATTACTAATTTATGTAATATCGTACCTATAATTATGCAGACATTTAACAGTTAAAATAATTTTGTCCTGGACATTTTTATGAGCCTCCTTGGTGCTTAAAACAAAGATTCTTCAGAAACAACTAGGTCCGGGTTGGTTATGGTTTTCTCAGTATCAACATAACATAATTTAAAAAAAAATTTAATTATGATGACATTAATTTAATGTCAACCATCTGCCAACTATATAACTCAAAACATATAATGATACTAAATATTTCCAGAATATCATATGCCATAAATGTAAAGGCTAATAACATTTGCATTATAAATCTGGCATGAATAGAAGGATTTTTACCTCCTGGAAGTGAATAAATTTACTGAATATTAATTTCAAAAGCCTAACATTCTTACGTGTAAATTGCAAGATGGTGATTACAATAAATAATTTATTCAAACAATGGACAGAGGTTGGAGTCGCAAGTTAAATGAGAGCCGATGTTCATCATCCCCAATCTCTCCCCTAAGAACGTAAATAGGTTTTTTCCATTTTATTTTGGAAGATTGATGCTGCTGACATACCTTATTAGCTTGTAAACTTGTCTTCTATCTCATCACTGGACCTAGGATCTTGATAGGAAGTTATGAGTCATTTCCAGGATATATGAGCTAGTCAATTTTGTTCATCAGTTCCCTTTTTTCCAATTTCATTCATGTTGAGGACGTAATTCCTTTCTATCTTAAGTTCACGAGGTGTATATTGCTTTTCCTTTGTCTTGGGTTGCTTTCTCCAATGAAAAGCTAATTTTTTCATTTCTCTAGGTGCCTAACACGTTTGAGTTTGCTGATTGGATTGGTCGGACGAAGCAGAAGCAAATTCGTGTTACTGGGTCAGTAGTCTCAGCTTGAAAGAAACCTGAACAGACTGTTTGGTGTCACTTTCTTTTAATTTTCTTAAAGGCAAAATGTATATGCACATTAGTTTAAGATGGAACGTTTTTCGCATTGGTTCCTTGTTTTCTTGAACAGGACTACTAAAAGACCAGTCCCTCTGGAGCATTGTCTTTTCTATTCTGGAGAGTTTTATAAAATTTGTGAAAATGAGAAGATCATCCCTCAGGGCTTAAAAGCTGCGAAGGATGTGTACAAAAAGAAAAATTCAGCCGCAGCTACAAGTGGTGCAGGATCTGGGTCTTCACCTGCCAATGAAAGGGCCACGAATCAGAAACGTGAAAGTTCTTTTAATTCAAAACGGGGCAAACATTCTGGATCTCAGAATTTGGTCAACTCTGGAGCTGGATGGGGTTATCAAACTAATGCTAGCAACAGTTGGGGGTCGAGGAGATCAGAAGCTTCCATATGGTTATTGCTTATTAATCAGCTAGCCAAAAAATTCCTCTTGCCTGTATGTAAGACAAGTTACTTCATATGTTTGTTTGCTCATACCAACTCAGATATCCATTTTGCAAGTGATGTAAACTATTTATAGTAAGATTATGTGAGCAGTTGCGAACTTTTTTATACTGAAGTTCTTTTATTGTGATGCTTATCCTTTTCATTTAAAAATGATGTGATTTGTGGATAAGTGCTTTTACTGTTTCCATGAACTTCAGTGCAAATACTGATGTTCAGTGTTTTAACTTTTGATGTCAGATGATTGCAAGAAAGTGTTGTACTCTTGTTGATAATTTTGAAATTTGCTGACCTGGGTTACTTGTGTAAGCAGGTTGTTATATTCTGCTTTTCAAAGAACCGATGTGATAAATCAGCGGATAACTTGACTAGGACAGATCTCACGACTAACTCGGAGAAAAGTGAAATTCGGATCTTTTGTGACAAAGCATTTTCAAGGCTCAAAGGATCAGACAGAAATCTACCGCAGGTGTTGTATTCAAATTTTATCAATGCCTCCTCGGGGATGCCCGGATGTTACAATATATATTTTTCAGGTTGTCCGAGTTCAAGGTCTTCTTCGAAGAGGAATTGGTGTACACCATGCTGGACTTCTCCCAATTGTGAAAGAAGTAGTTGAAATGCTATTTTGTCGTGGTGTTATCAAGGTAAAGTTTTTAGAATCAAACTTGTGGCTGTAAGAGGTTTTTGTTCTGCCAGTCAAAGTAAAAGTTAATACTTCATTGGATCCATGTAAAAATTTAGCAAAGAGAGTGAATGGCGCATTGTTGAAATCGTGATTTCTTATCATTTTATCATTCTAGCGAAATAATAATCACTTTTTTATCCTTCTAATGTAATTGACTATCATGAACGGTAAAAATGAAACAGAAGAAATTGCAGTACGACAATTGCAGAATCCTTGCACTTCAATTTCCTTCTACAAGAACTTTTTCGTACTACTTTCGCACTAACACCTAGATCCAAATGAAACCAACTTAAATCAAAAGAAAAGAAAGCGTATATTAGTGAAAGTTGCTAGATAAAGTAGGTGGGTCGACAGATGTTACTTTGTAGTAGATTATTTTCAGGTAAAAACCAAGCAATTTGTTTTGGTATTTTTGTTGTGATGCTTTTACTTTTCAACATTCAAACATGCATATATGCATGACATTTATCAAGGCATACTTGCATGCATTATCTATTTCTTTGCTCTTCCAATGTTTCTTGACCTTGGCCTTATCTGTAGGTTTTGTTTTCAACAGAGACATTTGCAATGGGAGTCAATGCCCCAGCAAGGACGGTAAGGTGTTAGCTTACATTGAATTGGGCTGCAATAAATGATGCCAAAGATGTAATATATGATGGTGTTTATCTCCTAGTAACTTTAATTTATGTCTGTTAAACTTAATTTCCGTTTCTGTTTATTTGATGTAATGAGTTTGATCCTTCTTAGTAGCTTTTGTCATTTTGCTTGAGAGAAATGATTTAGTAGTGCCGTAGTGATTTTTTAATCTAGATCTATTAAGTCGTTATTATAATTGGTTTTTTAATTGAAGTTTAAGCAGATCACTTGACCTGGTTGGCTCCATATCATCTGTTCTGATTCAGTTGTCTACCTCCTTTTTTTGCTTTGTTGAAATTACTTTAAGTTGTGCTTGAATTGATGAATTTGATTTGTGGAAGATTTGGAAGATGAATTTCGAACGACACTGATCATGGATTTCAAATAGGTGGATGAAGTCCACAACAAGTATTGTTGAAATTACAAAGTTTTGTGAGTGGGATTGTATGCGCTTATCTTTAAAGTGTAAATGACAATAACTAACATCAATTGAGATACAGTATTGAAGTAAATGTCAACTAAAGGAAAACCTACTATTAGCTGGTTTGGGTCGTAAAATGTTAACCTGTGCGTTAGAGTGATCAGGGTACATCCTGACCTCGAAAAACAACCGACTGTTGCCTGAATATGGCCGTTAATTGATTTTGACTTAATTTGATTAAGCAGTGGTTTCAAGAATGGCCTGCTTTTAACATGGCATAGTTATTAACTCAAAACCTCGTTGCAGTGAAGGAACTCTAAACTTAGTGGAGATTGGAATTTTCTGGATAAACAAACAAGCTATTGGAGGGATCACTTTCCTTTTTCTTATTCATCAAGTTTTTATCACGTATTATGTAGTACATGATGCACCATCTCCACTTTGTATAAATCATATAACAGTTGTTAACTTCTTCCTGTTTCTCAAGCTATTTTTTCACCTTTCAGTAATCATTTGAACAATTAATGTGCGTAGTGTAATCTCGATCGTTTTACAAATTAATGGTCTCAATTAACATTACGCCTTCCTGCCATGATCATATTCCTCACTTTTAACAAGAATCATATGAATACAAGGTCATCTATGTTTTCTATCAATCTGGTATCTAATCCTTTGTATCACATCCCTCTTCACACAAATACTAGACGGATAAATCATATAAGTAGAGTTCAAAATATATTACCTTGAAGAGAAGTATAGTTTCAAAGTCCCAACTCTGTTACCTCTTTGTGATCACATTGACCGCGTGTCTATTTTTTCTATGCATGCTTAACTATCAAACAAATGGAGGCTTTGGATGCAACTAATGAAATATACCTCAAATTTAAGATTAGAATCCCTTTGAAATTTTCTGCTTCCCGATCTTACTCTGAACCTGGTATTATTGCTTTATTTCGTTTTGTATTATTCTCTTTCTTCCCATGTTTATATACTTGGAACATAAGCACAATCCCTGAGACGGTTTAAGTTAGCTGGAACATATTGATGCTTTAGAGGACTCCTTTCTGCTTTTAATTAAGCTTACATATATTCATGTTTGCTTCCCGCAGCTGTGATTGGTAATTATTACGCACTGTTTGAATATGAAGGCCCTGTGGTCTTTGAGGTCCCATTTTTCGCTCAATAAAAGATATCTAAGTATTTTTGCTCAATATCTGTCAATTTTGTATCAAGAAACAAAGGTTGAATTATAATGCATCTTTTCTTTGGTACTGTTGGCGACACTCTCTTGTTTTTTGGCAGGTTGTTTTTGATTCTTTAAGGAAATTCGATGGCAGGGAATTTCGACAACTGCTTCCTGGAGAATATACTCAGATGGCTGGTCGGGCTGGTCGGAGAGGACTTGATAAAATTGGAACAGTACTTGTAATGTGTCGTGATGATATTCCTGATGAGAAGGATTTGAAACATGTTTTAGTTGGGAGCGCAACTAGGCTTGAATCTCAGTTTCGATTGACATATATTATGATTTTGCATCTGCTACGCGTTGAAGAATTGAAGGTATATTCCGATTCAACTTACTAGAAGAACCTTTTTTGAACACAAGTACATGCTATATGATAGAGTAGGACCAGTGAAGCAGGAGCATTTTCATGATGATTGAGGCAACTGGCCTAGCTCCAGAATAATCTAATGAAGTTGACTTCAATAAAACTTTGTTGAGGGCTGGGTTTCGCTTGCTATCCTGAAAGTTAAATTACAGTTTCCAGTCCGCCCTCACCTTTGTGATCACCTGATAGGGGAATTAGACGAGAAATTGTAAATAGGCCCAAGCCCATAATAACACATGTATATAGTAGAAGGCCCAAGGCCCAAATAAGAAAATAGAAACAGAATAAATAGCAGGAAGGCGGGAGGAAGTAGATCATCGATAGAATTTACATTCAATTAGTTCATCTAGCATAGCTAGAGGTTACTGGGGAAACCTTGGGTGGTTACATGATTGTTTGTATCACAATTCCTAGCTCATTTCAATATACACTTCAATTCCTATTCGTTTGTGTTCAATCGGTGTTCAAGTTGCGATTAAGATCGTAACAACTGGTCTGACCTGCCGGATTAACCGGAATCGAAGCTGACGGGCAGTATGGTTGCGACACGATTAGAATCCAAACTGGAAATCCTCGAGAAAGTGATGAGCGCAGTGCAAGGCAATGTGGATGATATTCAGGAACAGATGGGAAGTCTAACCAAGGCACTGGTAAGCATGGCAGAGTCGCAAGCGAGGATGGAGGCCAATCAAATGAGGGTGGAACAGTGGTTAAATAGCATGAAAGGATATCAGAGGAGGCGCGGAGCGCACGGCGATCAAGTAGAGGAGGAAGAGGAGACTAGAGGTTCGTACAGGGAGTCTAGACCTGTCGGCGATGACGAGCTACGTCATGCGCTAAAGAGAGTGGAGATCCCAGGTTTTGATGGGACGGACCCGAGGTGCTGGCTTGGGAGGGCGGAGCAGTACTTCGAGTTGCATGAAACGCCGATGGCGCACCGTCTACGATTAGCGCATATTCACATGGATGGATCCACATACCATTGGTTTCAATGGTTACGTTCGAAGATACCTGACATTAGCTGGGAAAGGTTCGCCGAAGAGTTGATTAAACGATATGGAGGAAGGAGGCAATCGAACCCATTTTTTCTTCTCGCATCGTTGAAGCAAGGTGGTCAGACGTTAGATGCTTACATTGAGCAATTCGAGGTGCTGTTGGCTCAGGTGGGTGATCTCCCGGAGGATCAATGTTTGGGATACTTTCTGAGTGGGTTACGTGAGGATATTGGCAAAAGGATAGGAATCCACGAACCTCGAACAATCATGCGTGCTATGGATTTGGCGAGAGCAATAGATGAGGAGGTAAATGGATATTGGGGACATTATCGCGCAGGCCAGACGACGACAAACACCTCCAGAAACTACCGTCGGCCTCATGTAATGAGGGTCTCGACAGGGCAGAGGGGTTAGGCTGGGAGAGAGGCCGACCCAATCCATTGAACAATGTGAATCATCGTCGAGAGCAATATGGCCATAACCCTGATCGGAGGATAGCCAATAACACATCGATGGATGTTCATAAACCAGAGGGAGGGGCCAACACGTTGGGACAACCTCAGGAGCGAAGCAAAGAGAGAAAGCAGTATAGTGTCGCAACAAGAATTCCAAAGGCGGAAGGAGAAAGGATTATGCTTCAGATGTGGTGAGACATAATTCTCCATTGCATAAATGTGCATTCAAACTTATGCAGGTTGCGCTCCTTGAAAATGAACTGGAAGAAGAAGCAGGAGCAGGGGAATGTGTGAAGAGGAAAACGAAACAGAGGTAGAGGTCAAGGAGTACGGTACGTTAGAACTTCCTCTTTTCTCGATTAGTGGCATGACTCAACCACAAACATTGAAATTGAGGGGGAAAATTAAGAATGAAGAAGTGGTAGTTATGGTGGATAGAGGGGCCAGCCACAATTTTGTCTCACGCACACTAGTAGAAAAGTTAGGCATAGAGATTGATGAATCAGTGCGCTTTGGTGTATGCCTCGGGGATGGCACCAGGGTGCGATGTCAAGGCTTGTGCCACGGGTTTACTGGTGTAATTGGGAACCTATACGGTGGCGATAACGGGACATTTATTTGAATTGGGAGGCGTAGATGTGATATTGGGAGTTGACTGGTTACGCACTTTGGGCGAGTAATGCTGGATTGGAACAGGATGAGAATGAGGTTCAAGGAAGGGGAGCAAGTCGTGGAACTAAAGGGGGATCCAACGCTACAACGAACCATGCTATCGCTCAAATCCATATGCAAGGTGACAGAAGTTGAATTCTCAGCGACGTTATTCACAGTATAAAAGAGCTCCCACGGGGATGGGAGCAATGTAACAAGGGAGTATCCCAATGAACTACAGGGAGTGTTAAACAAATTCAGAATGGTCTTTGACAAACCGCAGGGGTTACCATCGTACAGAAATCAAGATCACGCCATCAACATCAAGGAGGGCCAGGGACCTGTACAGGTTAGACCATACCGGTATGCACATCGACAAAAAAACGAGATTGAAAAGTTGGTGGCTGAGATGTTATTGGCGGGAGTCATACAACCAAGCAACAGCCCGTTCTCAAGTCCGGTTATTTTGTAAAGAAGAAAGACGGTAGTTGGCGATTCTGTGTAGATTACCGTGCCCTGAATGAAGCAACTATATCAGACAAATATCCCATCCCTGTGGTAGAGGAGTTACTAGATGAGTTGCATGGCTCCAAGTGGTTTTCGAAACTAGATTTGCATTCTGGATATCACCAGATCAGGGTTAGACCTGGAGACGTGGCCAAAACCACATTCAGAACTCACTTGGGTCACTATGAATTCCTAGTAATGCTATTCGGGTTAAAAAACGCACCAGCAACGTTCCAATCCACTATGAATGACATCCTGCGACCGCACTTGAGGAAATTTGTGTTAGTACTTTTCGATGACATACTGGTTTTCCGCAGAGACTTGAAGGACCATGCTAAGCATCCCCAGATAGTTTTAAAGGTTCTCCGAGACAATCAGCTATTTGTTAATGAAAAGAAATGCGGTTTTGGATTGAAGGAGATCGAGTACCTTGGACATGTAATTTCTGGAGCAGGTGTGGCAGAGACAAGAAGAAAGTGGATAATGTGGAGGCTTGGCCCACTCCAAGCAACATCAAAGGGCTACGGGGATTTCTGGGCTTGTCTGGATACTACAGAAATTTCATACGGGATTATGGAAAAATTGCCAAACCACTCACAGAATTACCGAAGAAAGGCTGCTTTGGGTGGAGTCCAGAGGCGAACAGGGCATTCGAAGAGCTCAAACGAAGCCTCACCATGGCTCCAGTACTGAAGTTGCCAAATTTTGAAGAAGAATTTGAAGTGGAATGTGATGCCTCGCTGCATTGGTGCCATCTTGGCCCAGGGGGGTCGACCCATAGCTTTCTACAGCAAGGCCCTCGCAGATAAGGCGCTCAGTAAGTCGACTTACGAAAAAGAATTGATGGCGTTGGTTTTGGCGGTGAGGCATTGGAGGCCCTATCTGTTAGGCCGCAAATTTATAGTCTTGACAGATCACAAAGCCCTTAAGGAGTTACTGCATCAACGTATCACGACCCCCGATCAGCAGCAATGGTTGTCCAAGCTCATGGGATATGAATTTCAGATCAAGTACAAATCCGGAACTCTCAATGGTGGGGCTGATGCACTATCTAGATGTGTAGATGCTGGGTTGAATGGCATTTCTATACCTCAATGGGATAGCATAGAAGAGATTAAAGAGGCAGTGAGGTTGGACCCCCGGATACATGAGATTATTTCCAAACTGAACGCATGGGAACTGGCAAATTCCCCATACACTTTATCTCATGGGAGGCTACTGTACAAGGGTAGGCTGGTGCTACCCTCACTATCGAAATGGATTGACCAAATCATGGAAGAGTGTCACAGCTCAGCTGAAGGAGCACATGCGGGTGCCTTCCGGACTTTAAAACGCATCACTAACAGTTTGTTTTGGAAAGGAATGAAAAAGGCAGTGTACCAATTCGTTGCTGAATGCCTAGTTTGCCAATGGCAGAAGTATCAAACTATGAAACCCGCGGGGCTTTTGCAACCGTTGACAATTCCTGAGAGGATATGGGAAGACATCTCCATGGACTTCATCTTAGGATTACCGAAATCACGTGGGTTTGATGTGTTGTTTGTAGTAGTAGATCGACTATCAAAATACAGCCATTTCATCCTCCCGAAACATCCCTACACTGCTCAGAGTGTGGCGGATAAGTTTGTCAAAGAGGTAATACGCCTCCATGGGATCCCGAAATCAATAGTCAGTGACAGGGATTCCATCTTCATGAGTGCGTTCTGGAATGAGATTTTCCGATCGCAAGGTACCAAACTCGCTATGAGCTCAGCGTACCATCCAGAATCTGATGGACAAACTGAGGTTCTAAACCGATGTATAGAAACATATCTACGGTGTTTGCTTCGGAGCAGCCGAGAGCGTGGAGCACTTGGGTTCCATTGGGCAGAGTATTGGTATAACACAGCGTTTCAAACAGCGGCAGGAATGACACCCTTTGAAGCAGTTTATGGGCGTAAACCACCGGTGATCACCAGATTCCTCCCAGGTGAATCAAAGGTGGCAGCAGTAGCCCAGGAGTTAGGGGACCGAGATGAGATTTTAAGGCAGCTCAGATATAACTTGGAGCGAGCACAACAAAGAATGGCTAAACACGCCAATCTTCACCGGCGCGATGTGACGTTCGAAGTGGGTGATAGGGTGTTCCTCAAGTTGCGACCCCATAGACAACAGTCCATATGTTCCAGGGTATTTCAGAAACTAGCTCCAAAGTTTTATGGTCCGTTTGTGGTGGTACAGAAAGTGGGGGAGGTTGCCTATAAGCTACAATTACCAGTGGGATCGCGCATAGATCCTGTGTTTCACGTCTCTCAACTTAAGAAGGCAGTGGGCAAAAATACACAAACTCAGAACTTACCGGTTGAACTGGAGCAGGATCTGACGTTCAACTATGAACCCCTCAAAGTGATCGCCCACAGACAAAGAAGCAGACAGGGATACTGGTTCCACAAGTCCTCGTACAGTGGAAGGACAAGCCAATTGAAGAGGCCACGTGGGAAGATGCTATTGACTTTCAATCACAATTTCCACAAACCAGCCTTGCGGACAAGGCCGCTTTGAAGGGGGAGGGTATTGATAGAGGAATTAGACGAGAAATTGTAAATAGCCCCCAGCCCATAGTAACACATGTATATAGTAGAAGGCCCAAGGCCCAAATAAGGGAATAGAAACAGAATAAATAGCAGGAAGGCAGGAGGAAGTAGATAATCGATAGAATTTACATTCAATTAGTTCATCTAGCATAGCTAGAGGTTACAGGGGAAACCCTGGGTAGTTACATGATTGTTTGCATCACAATTCCTAGCTCATTTCAATATACACTTCAATTCCTATTCATTTGTGTTCAATCGGTGTTCAAGTTGCGATTAAGATCGTAACATCAGCATGTTGAGAGCCTTGCCAATATCTCCTCTAAACCCATGCAATGCTGTAGCTCGACAACCTGCAATTGCCACTGAAATTTACTGTTATGTTTACGGTCTTTATATTCTTTTGACCTATTGGCTTTTGCTTGTCTTGTGTTTGGCAGTTGAATACGTAGTTGCACTTAATGAAAATTTGTTAATATTATGTATTTAGACCTTACTTAACACCTAAAGCTAGCTTAAGGATGGTGAAGGATTGTCCAAGTCTATATATACAATTACCAAGGACCTGATACAAATGATGTAGGACAATATCTAATGCACCTCCTCATGTTCAGGAACGAACATTTGGAGCTTGAAATTTGCAAGCCCAGGAATAAATATATACAACTGCCAAGTATTTGATACCGATGTGGGATTACATCTAATACACATCTCTTATGCCCAAGAATGAACATCTGGATTGGGTGGCCCATAAGGACAACTCAACACATAGCAGTGTACCGTGTAAAATAGGTAAATATCAATTATTGTCTTATTCAAATAATAAATATGATATCCTTTATATGTACAATGTGTCTATCACACCCAAAATCAAGGAAAGAAAAAAAATATTATCCTACCAAATTTGCAATATTAAAACATTCTTTGAATCAATTAGGTGTATCAGATCAATTAAATTAATACTAGTTAATTTGTTTTAGTAAATTAATTTGATTTAGTAAATTTAATAGTATCAATTAAGTAAGTTTTGAGGATTAAGAGTGAATGAGTTGTGCTTTTCTTAGAGTCCTTAGAGATGGTCAGATTGATCTTTGAGTTTTTTTTTTAGATTGATCGATGTGGTGGAAGATATCAAAAAGTGGGTTTGGGATCCCTTAGGGATGTTATCAGTTAAATCCTTCTATAACTCCTTTTTTTCCAGATAACAGTTTCCCTTCCTAATATTTGTTCCATGTTATTTGAAAATCGCGATCCACACTAGGTTCAATTATTCTCGTGGATTACAGTTCTCGGTAAGCTATTGTTGAACATCTAGAGACAAGATTTGTTAGATCAGTTAGATTAATTCCACTAGATCTCTGTCATCTTCATTATCCTTTATTTAAACTTTAAACTAGATTATATTAGATTGGTTAAGTTTGTTAGTAGGATTAGTACAAATTGATGTTTGCGGATGCTTGTATCAATTCATTCAGATTAATAAAAAGAGGTCTTTCCTCTCCATTCCTCTTTCTCTCAAAACTACATGGTATCAGAGCTCAGATTTGGCCAAGACCAAGTACGCATGGCTTCCTCCAACTCGCCTGCTTCCTCCGACGCTGAGATGACCCCAGTGGCCAAGCCCCACGGCCTGGGTTTAGGGCTGTAAACGAATCGACATGTTCGCGAACTTTTCGAACCGATTCGAGTAGATATTCGATTCGAATTCGAATTTTTCGAACTCTAGCCGAACTCGAACCGAGCCGAACTATTTTACGAATCGAACTCGAGCCGGAATTATTTTGTTCGAAAGGTTCGCGAGCCGCTCGCGAACCTTTATTTAAATATTTATAATAAAAATTATTATTATTATTACTGTTTAATTATATATAATATATAATAAATAAATATTTTTTGAGTTCTATATTGAAGTCGAGCTCGAATTTTTCAAATCGAACTCGAACTCGAGCTCTCTATCGAATCGAATTCGAGCCGCAAATGACAAAAAAATCGAGCTTCGAATCGAGCTTCGAATCGAGCTTCGAATCGAACTCGAACTCGAATACTAAATTTTTCATAAAGTTCGGCTCGATTCGATTCGTTTACAGCCCTACCTGGGTTATGCATCTCCTAAGCTTCGATCGTGGAAGTCCGACAAAATATGGTAATGTCGTGGCTTATTAGTTCGATGTCTCCTGAGATCGGCGAGAACTTCTTGCTCTATCACGCCGCAAAAGACGTATGCGATGCGGCGCGAGAAGCCTATTCGTGCAAAGACAACTCCGCTGAGATTTTAGCCAATGAAACAACGCTTCATACTTCGTGCCAAGGAGAAAATACTATCACAATGTACTTCACGAACCTCACACGACTTTGCCATGATTTGTTTGAACTCTTCGATTGGAAATGTCCCCGAGACGAGCAACGATATAAGTCCATTGTTGTGCAGCGAAGGTCATTCAAATTCTTGTTAGGCCTTAACAATGATCTAGATGAAGTTCGAGGAAGAATTCTTGGCACCAAGCCCCTGCCCCGCCTCCGATCTGCCTTCTCGGAGGTGCCTCTGGAAGAAAGCCGCAGCAAACTTATGCTGGGAACTTCCCTCAACTCCGCTCCTACACATGGTTCTGCTCTTGCTTCTCCCCGCCACCATATCTCCTCTTTGGACCACTCTTCTGCCCCCACCGGTGTCAGAAACCTGTCCAATCCTTCCTTTAATAAGGGAAAGTCAAGTCATAGCCGGCCTTGGTGTGAGAAATGCAAGAAACCTACTCATAACATTGATACTTGTTGGCGCATTCATGGTAAACCTGCTGACTGGAAATCATCACGCCATCATCGTACTCATCCTAATGCTAATCTTACTGATTCCTCTGCCACTACCTCTGTCAAGCCCTTCACAAGAGAACAACTTGAAGTTCTTCATAGGTTACTCAAATTAAATACTTCAGAATCCACCCCACCAATTGTTGGCACAGGAAGGCGCTGTCCATCGAGGTGATATTCCTTTTGCTTGACTATCCCAGAATGAGCTTTCCACTTCTTGGATTATATGCTCTGGTGCTTCGGGCCATATGACTGGACAATTCCAACATTTGCCTCTTTCTGCCCACTTATATGTCACAAATCTGTTCGCATTGTTAATGGTAGCTGCACGGAAGTACTGGGTTCCGGATCTATCCAGCTAACTCCAGATCCATGCTTAAATAATGTGTTGTTTGTCCCTGAACTTAATTGCAATTTACTCTCTGTCAGTCAGCTCAACCATGATCGTCGATGTCGTACTACCTTCTCGGCTAACTCGTCTTTTTCAGGAACAGGTATCGGGGAAGACGATTGGCAGTGCTGATTTTTGTGAAGGCCTACACCTTCATATGGAACACTTCTCGAATCCATCCTCATGTACCACCAGCCCCTCTTCCCATCGTTCTGTGTCTGGGTTTCATTAGTGACATCTTATCATGACACTATTGGTTAGGACATCAAATTTTATTTACCTTCGAAAGTTGTTCCCTTCTTTATTCAGTAATAAAAAGGATGAAATTCCTCGTCTTGATATTTGCCAATAATCTAAACATGCACGTAATAACTTCACCTCGCAGCCTTACAAACCTTTGAAACCATTTTCCCTCATACACAGTGACATTTGGGGATCATCACATGTAAAAAACATTATGGCCTCCCATTGATTTCTACTATTCGTCGATGAGCATAGTCGTCTCCCATGGGTATTAGACTGGTTAAGTTTGTTAGTAGGATTAGTATAAATTGATGTTTGTGGATGCTTGTAAAACAATTCACTCAGATTAATAAAAAGGGTCTTTCATCTCCATTCCTCTTTCTCTCAAAACTACAGCTATCAACTTGTGATATGTTGCAAAAAAGATGGCCTACTTGTTATCTTTGCCTAAGTTGGTGAGTGCTATTGGGCAAATGGTGGAAACTCAGGATCACATTTTATTCATTACTCTGTTACAAGCGATCTTTGATTTAGAGCACAGAAGGAGTTGGGTGGTATGCGTATCTCCCAGATCAACATAGGATTTATTTGCTGCAAACATTGGTCGTGATCTTGGGAACTAGGGTAGAACTTTTTGATGATGGTAGTATATTGTATTTGTTGGTCAGTTTGGTTGGAGAGAAATTGCAGAATATTTGACAATATAGAAGAAGGGGTGGAAGGGTGTTCGGACAAGATTAAACTTCCGGCTTCCTGTTGGATCCGAAAACATAAGGATTTTAAAACATTTGTCGGTCTTAAATTTATTGAGGTACTAGAGTTATATATGTTGGTAATATATTTTGATACCCAGTTCTCTAGGTTACTGACCTTTGGTCCGTAATTTTGTAATTACTTACTTCTACCATTTGTAAGATATTATTGTTTCCTATAAAAAAAGGTTTTTGAAGAAGAGAACAATTACTACTGCCTACCTATTCTACAAAATTCTTTTACTTAAGGGGATCATGTTTTAGTAGAAACAGGTAGGTAGAGGAGGGTGAGTTTATAGTTGGTTTAGTAAAGGGACCGAAGTAAACAATTATAAATATTGAGGAACTTATTCTCTACCGCTATCTATTGTTTGTGAAGCAATATTTGAGCTTTTGTATTTTTCATTCTTCTTTGCAGGTGGAAGACATGCTGAAAAGAAGTTTTGCTGAATTTCATGCTCAGAAGAATCTTCCAGAGAAACAGCAACTTCTAATGCGAAAGCTTGCTCAACCAACAAAAATAATTGAGTAAGCATTTCAGTATGCCTATGTTGCAATTCAAATTAGAGTTAATTATTGATTGTTCCTCTGTTAGTTATTATGTTCTGATAAACATAGGTTTTAATGAAGTGATTTCTAGAGAATCAGATACATGATATTCTTTGTGGTTGTTCAGACTCTTCAATTAGTGGGTTTGTGTTTGTAGTTTTACTGAAGCGCAGTGATAAAATGTGCTGCTACTCACTGTCATTAAATCCAATTGAGTCACTTCGCCTAGGCAGGGTCAACTCTCTCAAGCATGACTTTATTGTAATTTGGGCGAAATATTGTACGTATTACAACCACTCTAGTGCATTATAATACTCCGAATAATTTTTATTCATGCTATCCTGTTTCTGCTTTTAGTGACCTAGATCAAGACTGCATTATAAAATATCTTTGACATCAATGGTTTCTTGAAAAGGATTATTTGATTAAAACAAGTGCATTAAATCCTCCTGTATTCAGTGGATTATTTTTCTCTTCTCCAAAAGTCAGGCATCATTTCATATTCTTTCCTAATTGCTTACTAATTTGATCATGGGGATGATACAAATGTGTTTGTGACAACCTGAACATAATAGAAAATGGAATCTTTAAATTTCTCCATTCCTTAGTCTCTTCTCTTTGATGGATCATGCTATCATGACCATTTTTCCTGAATATCACACTCCAATAAAATTTCCCTTCATTCCCTTCTCTCTCTTTTCTCATGTTGTATCTCCCATGTTGAAGAATTGTGATTTTCTGTGAATATCACACTCCATTTTGCATTTATGGGAAACTGTTATGGACCACAATGCGGAAGGCCCGGGCCAAAGAGCTAGGCCCAATATCACCGAGTTTATTCTCGAAGAAAGAAAAAGGGGAAAAACACGTGAACATGGGAAGGGGCGGGAAGCATAAGTGAGAGGAGTAAGGGAATAACGGAATTCATTCAGTTAGAACGTTGTGTACACTTGAACACTAGCATATGTAGGTAGTGAGGGGACGGAGAGTGAACTCTCCAGGAAGGGGTGTAATCCAAATCTTATTATCAATACACTAAACAGTTCTTCCATGTATCAATTGGTCCGACCTGCCGATTTCGAGGAGGTGAAGGATGACGACCACACGTTCAGAAGCTAAGTGGGACACATTGGAACGGCTGGTGATCACATCTCAGGAGAACGTGAGCAAGATGCAGGAAGACATGAGCGCCATGAGTGCGAATCTGGTCATGGTGAACCAAAGTCTGAGTGACTTATCGGAGCTGAAGGTGTTGGTGGAAAAAATGATACGAAGCGAGGTCAGTGAGCAATCAGAGGCGCGGGATGACCACATACCAGGGAGGATGGAAGGATCGCAGGGGGGTTCACAAAGGGTGTACCGAGAAGGCGACTACGAAGAACTTTGGTTGGCTGAGGAGGATAGAGATTCCAGCATTCGACGGCATGGATCCCATTCGGTGGCCAGTATTTTGAGATTCACGGGCCCCCATACCATCGCCTTAGGATCGTCTACATTTGCATTGGAGAGGCCGGCGGTACATTGGTTCCAATGGATGAAGTTGAGGACGTCAGACTGGAACTGGGACCAATTTGCGGAGGAGCTGATCCATCGATATAGTGGACGAAAGTCGTCGAACCTTTTCGAATCACTGGTGTCTCTGAGGATGGAGGAGCGACCGGTGGAAGACTACATCGAAAGGTTCGAGGTGTTGTCTCAGGTGGGCGGTTTGCCCGAACCACAGTGCCTCGGGTATTTTCTGAGTGGATTGAGAGAGGAGCTTCGGCTGCGGCTCAGGACCCACGGTCCCCGCACCATCAACCGCGCCATGGACTTGGCACGCAGCATGGAGGAAGAGTTGTTACAGTCGACGATGGCGTACACAACGAGAGAAGGGAGCCCGTATTATCGATGGGAGAAGAGGCAGGGAGTGGCAGACACAGCTATGGGCCGAGCCAACCCTACTGAAAGGGATTAGATGTGGCGCATCCAAGCCCATGAGGAAATCAGGAATAGATATGATCCAACATCGCTGCACTTGGGCTGGAATGAGGATGTTACGGGCCCACCCCACAAGGCCCACCAGGTCCAACAGCTCAGTCGTCAAGCGATGGTCAATACCAGCGTCAGCAATGGAGTGGGCGAAAAACAAGGTGTCGGGCGAGGTGGAGGTACGTGATTCAGAGAAGGTAAGATTTACTCCCGCCAAGAATACATGATGCGGAAGGTAAGGGACTGTGTTATAAATGCGGGGAGCCGTACAATCTTCTTCTCCGGTGCGCCAAGTCTTTGAGATTGCTTTTCTAATCGAGGATGATGACGAGGGGAAAGCTGAGGAGCTACGAGCTCGGGAGGCAGAAGGAGGAAATGACGACCCCACGCCGGAGACTTGCGAATACAACACTTTGGAGCTCCCTCTGTTTTCCGTGGGCGGGATTTCTCAGCCTCAAATGTGAAATTCTTAGGCAGTATAGAAGGAAGAGAAGTTGTGATGGTAGACAGTGGGACGAGCCACAATTTCGTGTCCTCGGGACTGGTGACTGAGTTGGGTTTACCAGTGGACGAGGCAGTGAAGTTTGGGTGTGCTCGGGGGATGGAGGTTGGTATCGTGTCTGGCCTCCGCAAAAAGTTCGTGGACCTTCGTGAGTGCAAGGTCGAGGTTGATGGTTATGTTTTTCAGCTCCGGGGGGTAGACCTCATTCTGGGGGTGGATTGGTTGCGGACGTTAGGGGAGGTGGTAACCAACTGGGAGCTAATACGTATGACTTTCTCGGTAGGGAAGAGAGATGCGACTCTGGTGGGGGAACCCAAATTGAACAGATCGGTAAGCTCCCTGAGATCTCTACTTAAAGTGACAGACATAGAATTTTGTGGAGCACTGTGGTGTATAGGGGAGATGGCAGTGGAGGAAGGCGTAGGGGAGGGGGTCGTGTAGAGCTGTCAAAATGGGCCAAGCCCGCGGGCTGGCCCGCCCCGCCATGAAAAATTGGCGGGTTGGGTTAGTAAATTGATAGCCCGTTTGGAGGCAAAATTGAATAAAACTAGAGTAAATGATAAAAACCATATGTAGAAAAAAGAAATGACAGTGAAATAAAAGTAGCCTAGAATCAAAACCTTCTTCTTCAATCAACATCAAAAGGAATTAAGGGAAATTTTCCCTTTACGGTATTAAACCAATGGGGGAGCAAATATACGTAAAGTGGCAATTAATGCATTTAGACTATTTAGTTTCTGTTATAAACATAATGTGATTACATTTTTTAATTTTCAGTTGTGGTCTTCTAAGGTGGATGGGCTCCAGGAAAGCTCCAATTCACGTTGAGGTATTATATCATATATAATCCTGGCGGGCCAGCCCGCAAGCCCGCCAACCCGAGGCGGGGCGGGGCGGGCTAGAGTTTTGGGGGCCCGCCAGATTGGCGGGCCGGCCCGCCCCGCCCCTTTCGAAGGCGGGCCACAGCGGGGCGGGGCGAGGCGGGGCGGGCCGACCCGTTTGACAGTACTAGGGTCGTGCAACCACCAGCAGAACTGGAGGAGGTCCTGCGCCGTTACAAGGGACTGTTCGATAACCTCAGGAGTTACCCCCAGCCCGAACATAGGACCACGCCATCAAATTGAAGGAAGGACACGGCCCAATGCAAGTCCGTCCATACAGGTATGCGCACCACCAGAAGGGTGAAATCAAAAAGATGGTGTCGGAGATGCTATAGTCCGGGGTAATTCAACCCAGCTGTTGTCCGTTCTCCAGCCCGGTGATTCTCGTTAAGAAAAAGGATGAGAGTTGGCGGTTCTGCGTGGATTATCGAGCCTTGAACAAGGTTACTGTCACTGACAAATTTCCCATGCCGGTCGTCAAAGAATTTCTTGACGAGTTGCACGGGGCTGTCTGGTTTTCAAAGTTGGATATGAGGTCCGGGTACCATCAAACTAGAGTGCGGCCCGAGGATGTGTGCAAGACACCATTTCGGACGCATGAACGTCACTACGAGTTTCTCGTCATGCCGTTTGGACTAAAGAATGCCCCGGCGACGATCCAAGCAACTATGAATGAGGTGTTGAGGCCATATTTGTGAAAATTTGTGCTGGTCTTCTTGGACGATATCTTGATTTTCAATAACGACTGGGCGGAGCATTTAATGCATCTTCATTGTGTCCTAGGCGTATTGGAGAAGCACCAGCTACTGCCACACATGAAGAAATGCATTTTTGGGCTCAGACTGGTGGAGTATCTGGGACACATTATTTCGGGGGCTGGAGTGGCCGTGGATCCAGGGAAGGTGGCGGTTGTGGAACGATGGTCGAGACCTATTACGACGAAGGGAGTACGGGATGTTTTTTAGGATTGACGGGGTATTACAGAAAATTTACTCGGGATTATGGGAAGATCGCGAAACCATCGACGGAGCTGCTAAAGAAGGACAATCTCGGTTGGAATGAAGGGGCGTAGGGGCCTTTGAGGGATTAAAACGGGCACTCAGTACAGCCCCGGTCTTAAGAATGCCAGATCTCACACCGGAGTTCGTTGTCGACTGCGATGCTTCGGGCAAGGGGGTAGGAGCAGTACTCTCCCAGGAAGGAAGACTCGTGGCATTTTTCAGTAAGGCTCTCGCCGCACGGGCCTTATCAAAGTCGACGCATGAAAAAGAATGCAACATCGAATCAACAACATTGGACGAGCAAATTGATGGGTTATGAATTTGAAATAAAATACAAGGCATGGGTTGATATATATGTTATGTTGACCGAGAGATTGGATGTTGTTCACACTTTGACTTTCTACATATTTGTTGAGCATGTTAGCTCTGCATGTGGTTGTAACCGTTGGTAAAATGAACTAGTATAATTATTTTGAATAATCGAATACTTTTACTTGTTAATTTGTATCAGGCCGAAAAGAAAAAAAGATTAATCCGCTTTTAAGCTTCCGCATTAATAATTAATTTTGTGCTTAATTTATAATCATGAGCATCGGGCCTGACATAGGTGATTTTCTATGCTTTTGTCTCAACTTCCATATGACAAACGTATCACGAACATGTTATCCTATGATGAGGATATTGGTTGTCATGATATGGGGTCATATTTGACAATATACTGTATATATAACCGTACTAGTTACTAAGAAGTTTTTTAATTTGTTCATAATCATAATCTATTTTTTGTCTCAACTTATCATATGTATCTATGTTATTAAATAGTTATATTTCAAATTATTTTGATCCACTCACTGAGTGTTAAATAATTATATCAAATATTTTAATTACTAAAATACAAATTATTGCATTTCCAAAAATGTACCAAATTTACCTACAAAGTGTACCGTTTATATCATTGTTGTGTACTATCATATAAAATTACAAATTGTATCAAATGGCAGTACCAGTATGTTTGCATACTGCATGTACCATATTTTCCCGAATTTGTACCAAAGTTACTTACAAATATATATAGCATTGTTGGACAACTTTCACTAGTATAGTTGCCAACTTATAAATGTGTTACTTTTGAACCATGTGTACTCAGTTAGTGCACATGCCTCCACAAGCAAAATCATCGGGTCAATCAATCTTCGCATTAAAATTGAAATTTCCACCATCAAATATACATGCATTTCTAGAATTACATACAAAAAAAGGGATGTCCACATTAATTCCCACATTACACGGTCCCTTGCAGTAATCCATTCGCATTAGATAATATGATTGCTGCAACACGTGCTCGATATGCGTCCACTCTCATATTCCTTTGGCAGCCATGCAAGCAGGAAGAAAATGTGACCTGTGAGTGGAAAACTAATTGATTCTCCCATATTTCATTTGTGTCACAAGCCAAGCACTCAATCCACATGCATGTATATACGCCACAGTGAGTTATGTCTCCTTGATCACGACACTCTTCTCTCACAATCTTCTCACTTTGTAAGAGGAAAGTGAGTCTACAAAAGAGTACGTTTGTATGATATCCAAGTGAAACAACGTTGAATAATGTAATATGATCATAGTCATACTCACAAAAACATTAGCGAATCCACCGGTGAATGGATCATGCCAGGAATTCAATATCTTGAATACACTTTCAGCAGTTACATAAACAAGCAAAAACCAAAGCCACCTTTCATTTAATGGGAAAATGATGTAGTTGAATCTTGTAAATAGATCTTCATTCAGCTCTTTTAGTCTACTACACGTTGAAGATGTCAAACTCGCAATAAAACCATCATATTCATTGCTATGCAACTTACGGTTGTTGTGCATCTAACGTGACTAACTTGTCATCCTCAATAAAGACACTACACACATAAGATATTGAATATAGAAACCTCATATTGCTAGAATGAAATATACCATAGAAACATGTTGGCGCAGTGACCGATCCAGATCCCGCTCCGGGGGCACAGCGGAAGTTTTAAATTTTTTGAGCCTGGGAATGGTCATACACGAATGAGAAATGCTAAACATACAAAGGATGTTTAGAGTATACATTCGACGACTAGGCACCCGGCTCCGACCAGTCCGCGGGGGAGGTGACCCTTCAACGGTTGAACGATTGGATGAACGTCTAATCCGGTCCACGATCGGAATCTCAATTCCTTCACCGGTTTGCACTACAAAATCAGTGAAGATTTCGCGAATGGAATTTATACACCGAGACAATAGGAACGAATTCCGGCGGCGGCGACTAGGCGACGAGAGAAGGGGCGAGATTGAGGGGAGCGGAGCGACCGAGGAGTTGTCAATACAATTTGGAACAAATGAATAGCTCCCACTGTCACCCATTTATAGATATTTCATGAGCTTAAACCAGGTTAATGGTCCAGGTCAGGCCCAAGCCCATCGTACATTGATTTCAAGTCTATCATAGTGGTGTCATCATAATTCCGATCGATGATCAGATCAGACCGATCTGCACTGTTTCTAAAACTGTGCATTATGATGTGAAAACAATTTTTCAAACCACCTAATCCAAAAATAGAAATTATATCCTATTGACTAAAAAGAAAGTCATACTTAGTACTATCAAACGGGTCGGCCCGGCCTGCCCCGGCCCGTCTCGCCGAGACCCGCCTTCAAACGGGGCAGGACGGGCCTTTCGTCAATTTGGCAGGTTCCTAAAGCTCTGGCCCGTCCGCCCTGTCACCGGTTCGCGGGCTAACCCGTCAGGATTAGATTTAGAATACTTTTTAAATGTGCTGCACATCTGGCGGAGAATTTCATTTTATCTTGAATATGGTGACATGCTGCTGCTTTACTGGGTCCTGATCTTGATCAAGAATTGATAAGATTAATTTCTCCCCAATTTGCTATTAAATAATGATTCGTGGTTTGGAAGAGTCGTGTAGTCTGATGAGAGAGAGGAAGCGGGAGAACAAATTATTTAAGATCTAAGATTAATTCAAACAAATTGATTTGATAATTGCCAATAAAAAATGTGGGTGAGTTCCTGCAGCTCTTGCTATGGCGATCCATCAGCTGCGCGTCGATTTCTGGTCCTACCTTCACTTGTGTGAGTGAGCAAACTGTTTGAAGATAAATCAGTTTCATCACGAAAAATTAATCTGACACGTGTTAGGAAACTTTTGTTGTGGTTTCTTTATGCTTCTGTAAAAGGTACAAGTTGCCATCCGTGCCACCTCCACTTTTTTTTAATAATCCACGGGTCGGCCTGTCCCGCCCCGCTCTAACAGTGACCCATTTGGATCCGTCCAATTCAGCCCGCCTCCAAAAGGGCTATTAATTTACTAACCGAACCTGTCAATTTTCATGGCGTGGCAGGCTTGCCCGACGGGCTTGGCTCATTTTGACAGCTCTAGTCATACTTCCCCAGCCAATTTTGAAAGTAATACTTCCAACATTCCTCCTACTATGCTCAACACTTTGAGTATCATTTTCGTACGAGAATTGAGAAACCAGTACTTGTGTGACCCTCAATGGTTCAGGGATACAGCTAGTCGTGGGCTCATGACTCCTTGTAACTCCGAAAACACATTTTCAAACTCCCAAAACACCTTTTCGGACTCCGAAAACACCTTCTCGGATATACCCATCGGACCATGGTAAAACGTCTAGCAACATCGCCTCATGATCCCCTAGGTATCATTGATAGTACCTGAAAGAACTAGTTGGTCGTGGTTAGTGTACAGTACGACCCTTTCATCTCACATATCCCGACCGAATCAATGACCATTGGTAAATCAAGAGTCGCTAGAGATTCGATAGCATGCATACATCTTGGAGATCAAATAGTGACATCGCATGTGTTACTAGGTAAACTCATTTACCTAAAATACATCTAGTACTCTGACCAGAGATTTGTCACACTATTATGAGAGATTCGATAGCATGCATACATCTTGGAGATCAAATAGTGACAATCGCATGTGTTACTAGGTAAAACTCATTTACCTAAAATACATCTAGTACTCTGACCAGAGATTTTTCACACTATTATCCTCTCAGATAGCATATAATATCCATGCATAAGGGCGAGCGGTGAATCCTCGACAACAAAGCATCGACTCCTACATGCATCGGAACCTCACCCAATCCCACCGCATGATGACCCTAACGGAACCGATAAACCGGTCAAAGTGAGGCACCTATCATGTAGAGTCTCAATGAGGTTTTGAGTATTAAGGACTAATCTGTACAACCAAGACTTCAGACTTAATCCACTCGATAAATGATAACCTCTTTGAAAGTCCGAACGAGTGTAGTTAATAGATCACCAGGTTACTATCCATTTGCATGCTTAGAACATCTCTATACTCCCTACCAATGAAACGTGGTACTTTGCATCGCAGATGCTAGTCTCAAGCTCGGACGGTCATTATCCTCTTTTGGACGGTCCAATCGACTAGAAACTAGTTTAGAACACGTTGTAACTATTAGATGTGTTTAATGATAGTCATCAAATCCACTATCACATCTAACATACACTATATTGCATTCAAGGTATTTATCCAACAATTCGTAATCATAATAATGAAGAAAAAGAATGACACAAATATGCGAATTTAATAAATAAAGATCGTTTTACATAGAGTCAACAAGAACTCACATGCCCCAAGTTAGCTAGTTAAGCACCTATTCTAACAAAACATATTTCAAATCCTCCATGGAAAGGTGGTTTGATAATAATTTTCTCTTCTTCATTTGCTTGGTCATGGCCACAGTAATCGGGCCTGCCTTTGTATTCCTTTAGATTTTTCTTTACATGACTCATACTCTCATCATTGACAACTATATATGACTTGTCCTACCAATGAATATATTTAGTAATTCAAACACCAAAACAACAATATGGTTAGCAGATATATGTATTCAAACAACACAAAGAATAAATATATACACAAACCACCTTTTTCCCCTTCGGTTGGGTCTTGACGTTGAACTTGGTGGCGATAAAAACATTAAACCTTTCCTTTTCTTTTTGCGATAAACTCTTTTCCTCATATTATCTAAAATTGAAGCATGAAAATCTGTGATATTCTCTCATTAGATGCACCAACTGAACTCAAACATTTGTTCTCGTCACCAATATCAGAAATGCTATTACTTTATTCATAATTTCATTCACAAGATTCTTAACCATCACATTTTTGTCACCACAATGTCATTCACATCACGAGAACCATTCCAAAAATTGTCTTCTACGGCTTCTTTTATTTCTTCATCCATTTCGACAATATTTTTGGTTATTAACCCAATATCATCAACTGCAGCCACACCCACATTTAGAGATTTATTTTCATATTCTACAAATGTAACGAGCCTCGCTTCATTAGAATATTTTTATTTAAATGAAGGCGTAATTTTTTTAAAGTATCGAACAACTTAAATGCAGAAATCATGCATCAGAAACTCAAATCGAAAAAACATACGACATTCCAACAACCAGCTTTGGTATCTCAAAAAGCATTAATCCTCAAAATTTCATAATGTAATTTTCCCTCAAAATTTCTCATAAAAAAATCTCATAAAATCTAATACGGAACCCAAAGGTCTCGGGAATGCGTTGCCTGTTTGAGCTTCTCGAGCGTCGTCGCATCGACCTCAACATCACTCTCACCTGCACACAATCAGAAGTGAGTCTAAAGGCTCAGCAAACTCAAACCTTAATAACGACTAATAACTATACATCCAAATGCATCAAAATAGCGTTACTAAAAATACGCTTAAACTTCAACATCAAAACTTTAAATGATCTTTAAAGTTTAAACTTCTGTTCACTTGATCAAACTATAAACCATAGTATTAGGCTGTAATAGCACTACGAATCTTTTGCGCTGTACTATCTCCTCTAATGACTCTACGGACCTCATGAGCAGTAGTCACCATATTCCTCTCTTCTTGGTCACAGTCAACTCGCATTCCTCAAAAGTAATTTTCTTTCTTTTCTTTAAAACATCAACATCACGTCTCATGCCATTAACATCATAAAATTCATCACTTTCATAAACTTGCTTCATGTAAACATGTTTTCAATGCGTTAGAAAATATAGAAAGTTAAGATCAATCGAGGTCGTTCTAGACTTATCAATGGGATACTCGGACACCGGACAGTCTCAACGAGTCACCGGACAAGCCCTAAACTCATCCCAACCAACCCAAACTTAGAAAATATAATTTTACACATCTTAAACATGGTTTAAAAGTCACTTACATATTGTTTGGATGCCATCGAGGTGCTGTCATGACCTTTAAACTTCCAGTGTTACCTGCTGCCTCTCCTTGACTCCTATACGTACTCATAAAACTTATAACTTGAATACCCTCAACTCCCAGACCTCGACTCGAATTTAGGACCTATCCTTGCATGATTTAGGACCTCTTAAACTTGACTCAAGGTGCTAGACATTAGCATGAATGACCCGCGACACAACTCACTTCATCCTAGCCGCACCTCTCTCTCGTGCCCGACAAACGTGTTTGGGGTTTTTCCTTCCCTTACGACTTGAACCTTTCTCCAAGCTAACCAGACCATGTCACCATCTAGGGACTTTCTAAGCCATGCACACCAGGCCCTGGACATTCCTCCTCTAGACCCAGGCTCACACAACTAGACCCAGGCCCTGGACGTTCTTCCTACTCAACCCAGGCTCGCACAACTTGAACCAGGCTTGCACAACTCGACCAAGACCCTCACAGCTCGACCTAGACCCTCACAGCTCGACCTAGACCCTCACAACTCGACCCAGGTGTGGCCCTCAAGCCTCACCGCCCGACGAACAGAAGCTTTCCTCCACGTACTGTAGCGTCCGAGATCCACTCACGTAAACCATGTGCATGAGATAATTGATTTAAATGATTAAATTATAAATTGAGGTTTTATAATATTATTGGTCACGTATATTGAGTTTTTATGCGTTTCTTGGAATTTCAATTTCAGGTGAATATCCGGTGTCGGGCCACGGAGAGATGATCGGGGACGATAGAGGTGACTTTAAAATGTTCTAAAAAATATGTGTAAAATATTTTAAGGATAAAAATATTGTCTGTGTTAAATTTGAAATTTTTCCTAGAGGTTAGACAAAAAAACGATTTTTAGCGCTATTTTGCGAAAAATCGATTTTGAGAAAAAGGAGCGGGTAAGCATTTAAATTTTATAATGCCAAAACTTAGTTCGTTTTCAGATGTGATTTGAAGGAAATAGTGTGTAGATAATTTGATATTAGTGGGTTTAGACAATTGACAATTTAATTATAACTTAGAGGGTCTAATGGTGTTTTTTAAAAAAATTAGCTACATGTTAACCTAATAATTAGTACCATAAACCTTCTTCCTCCTCTATTTCCCCCATTTAACAGCCGACACACTCCCCAAAACAGGGCTAGGGTGGCCGTGGGTTCAAAGGGCAAATCTTGAAGGAAATTTCGTCTCCCGATTCATTCCGATGCTTCCGGTAACGGTTATTTGTAAAGTTTCTCCATCAAAGGCAAGTTTTAAACCTTTATTCCCGCCACAATCTGATCATATACGTGTGCTTTAGTAAATTATTGCATGAGAAATAGACTTCTATCGTTAAACAACAAGTTGCAGTTTTTTTTTTCATATGCCCTAATGGATGGTGATACGTGCATACCTGATTCTTTTGGTTTGGACATGCTGTTTCGGGTTTCCCAAAGGGTACTAATATTAAGGAGTGTATTAAGGGCAGTTTCAGGCATAGTATAGAGGGAGAGCAGTCCAAACGAGAGGACGAAAGGTTGGGGCATGAGAGTGCTGGACAGGATGTATGAAGCACCCGCATTGTCATCTTCTACCTCAATCATGCTCCCGTCTGCGTATGGGGGACCAGAGGTTCTTGAGGGAGGTTGAGCCCGCGTCTAAGAGGGCAATACGGTTGAGACCAATGGGGGTTTAGGCGCTGGTCAAGGGGATAACATCAGAAGAGTGCTTCGTGGAGGCGTCGGGCAGCAACCAGGCAGTTTGAGAGCCTTGCTTTCATGCTGGCCAATCGGGGTTCAAAGGGAGGAATAGGTTGGCTATGGGACCATGGAGAGTCCTGGAGGTGCTGAGTCAGGTTTAGTTAAAATATAGGACGGGCAGCAGCCTATCGAGCCAATACAATCACACAGATGAGAGAGGCCGAGAGGGAAGTGAGGAACGGTTGAGTAGTTGGGTCGTGCAGTTCCAATAGAGTGTATTCCAGTAGGTTTTGGACGTGTTGATAGGCCTCTAATGTGTTTTGGGGAAGCCTTGAGGTGGGATTAGATGTTGTATTATGATTATTTTTTTAGTAAGGGTCGAAGGGGTATGTTCGGGAGTCGATGGTAAGCAGTCATAGTGTCAAATGTTTTCTAGTCATAGAATAACCCCGAGGCATCCGCACAGAATTTTTATGGCTTGTAAACATGTTTAAAATTGTGTAAAAATTATACTTTCTAGGCTTGGATTTATTGTGATGAGTTTTGGACTTGTCCGGTGACTCGTTGAGACCGTCCGGTGTCCGAGTAGCTCGTTGAGAAGTCTAGAACGATCCCGATTGATTTTGACTAAAACTTTCCTTATTTTCTAACCCATCGCAAACGTGTTTATGGGCAGCAAGTTTTGAAAATGAAAATGATGCATCTTTATGATGTTAATGACATGTCATACGACGTTTATGTTTGAATGAAAAATGAGAAAAATATTATTTTGAGGAATATGAGTTGTTTGACGTAGAGGAATACGGTGACTACGGCGCATGATGTCCGTAGAGCCATATTAGAGGGGGTTAGTGACTACGGCGCATGAGGTCCGTAGAGCTATTACAGCATAGTACTATGATTTATAGCTTGATCAAGCGAACAAAGGGATCGCATCAATGAGCAAACTTCACCTAAAATGTTATTTTTGAGGATTTACATTATTTACATACCATGACGTATAATTTGAGGATTTGAGGTTGAAGTTTACTCAAAGCTTTTTGTCGATGATGTTTAAAGTTTAAAGTTCTGATGTTGAAGTTTAAAACGTATTTTTTTAGTATTGCTATTTTCATGCATGTGGATGCATATTTAGTACTTGTTATCCAGGTTTGAGCTTGCTGAGCCTCTAGGCTCACTACATTTGATTGTGTTTAGGTGAGACTGATGACGAGGTTCGAGACGACAACGTTTGAGGAGTTCGAACGCAGGCAGCGCACTCCCAAGACCTTCGAAGCTTCCGCATTTAATATTGATGATTTATGAGATTTTTGGGAAGGAAAATTTGCATTATGATTTTTTTTAATTATACGATTTAAGACGTCGACGTTTGAAAATTTTATAGGGATTTACGCTTTACGTCCAGCAGTAGGGATGAGCAAAACATCGGTTAAACCAAATTAACCATCAAACCGAACCGAATTATTAAATCGGTTCGATTATTTCGGTTAATCGTTTTTTTTTAAAAACGGTTAAACTGGTTATTTCGGTTCGGTTACGATTTCCAATTCCGGAATTCGGTTAACCGAAATAACAGATATTTATATATTAACTATTTTTTTATATATTTTATATTATTTAATAATATATTTTTTTTATATATATTTATTCGACAATCTTCAAAAGATTTTCCAACAAAATCGATTATTTCGGTTCCGACCGAAATAAACGATTTTTTTCGGTTTTGGTTGTTATCGGTTATTAAAAATAATTCGATCGGTTCGGTTAGCTAAAAAAAATCGGTTCGGTTCGGTAAAAACAATTTGATTCGGTCGATAACCGTACCGACCGAATACTCACCCATATCCAGCAGCACCATTTCTTCATCAAATGGATATATGGACTAAATTTGTAGAATGATCAAAATTCTTGTAACATGGAATTTTAAAAAAACTCATGAATTACTTATATGAAAAACAATTACCTTGGTTGAATCTATTGGTTTCAATAGTGACTCAACTTTTACATCAATCAATGTGATCTTTCTATCCACCCACTGAACGTAGACCCGGCCACGGGCCGGTTCCAGGTCCGACCCGCCGGTTTAGGGTCGGGAAAACCTGGAACCGGAATTGGAACCGTGAGAACCGATTCCGGTCCGGGTCTGGGAACCGGCGGTTCCGCGCCGGTTCAGGGCTTGAACCGATTTTCAGAAGAAAAAAATATTTTTAAAAAAAAAAATATAAATTTTTTTTTAAAAAAATTTACAAATACATGAATTGCTATCATTGCTCTGAAATGATTACCACAATGGCACAATAATTGGTAGCATATAATGCTACCACATGATAATTCAAAGCTAGCGGGTAATTGCTCTGTGCTACCTTAAACTAAAAAATTAGTGTTATAAATGCGTTATATAGTAAATATTTCACAATATGGAGTGTAATTATATTTTTTTAGAAAAATAGTGTTCATAACGAGAAACGAACGTGATTATCATTTGATAATAGTTTAATAGACTTCGCTATATCAACTACACATCATCATTGGCCTAAGCTATATGGAGTGTGATTGAATAAGAAGACCATTGATTTTAAAAGAGAAAATCAATAAATAAAATTTCTAAGAAGATAGCAAATCCAAAGCACAAAGTCTTAGTTAATGATGCGTCCAAGGGATCCAAACCCATAATGTGGTATCACGTGCAGATAAAGAGGACAGGTGGCTGATCTTCAACAAATTTTCAATTCGGGAACATGGCAACAGATTTAAATTTCATCGGAAATGGTTGCATTCGCATTAATTCAAATGCAATTTTTTGGAATTGTTCACTTTTCCGGTTCTATATATTATTGCAGTGTTGTGTTGATCTCTTGGTTTTCATAAACACTGCGCGCCCATAAAATTTAGTACTGTCTACGTAATCATCTTTGGGAGAATTTAATGATAAATGAAACTTGTATAGTTCACAAAAAATTATTAGTGTATGATTATGATAGTAATATATTGAGAAATGACATGAAAAGTTTTTGAATAAGTTATTATATTATTATACTTTACTTGTTTAATATTTGAAAAAATTATAAGGTGAATACAAATATTAATTAAAATAATTAATATGGTTATATTAAGATGTTTAGGTTTGTTAAGATAGTACAAATTAATCAAATCTTAATAATTTTATGATAATATAATATATATATATATATAAATTTAAAAGTATTAGTTTGTATACAAAAAGGTGTAGTAAAGTGGTTAGGTACTCAGTTCTAATGTTTGTGGCCGGGCCGGTTTCGGTCCGGGCCACGGGCTAAACCGGCCGTGGCCAGGTCTACTTAATGTTATTAAAACTTCGATGTACACCTAACATAGGAACCCTCTCATACACTAAAGCCTAAAAAATAGAAATAATGATTTATTATTAGTTTAACAAAAAATGACAATTAGAATTATAATGTATTAAAAGGAGTACCATCATCCATCCAAATAAGTTTTGCTTAAACTGTGCGTATTTCTCGGTAAAGAAAATGAAAGGCAGCATCGCCCCAAGCATAGTAAAAGAATTTGTTAATGTCATCGAGATAAGGGAAGATAAAACTTAGTGTATAATAATTGCCAGTGGAGAAAATTATATAGTTGAAGATGAATAGAATGTAAAGTCTAACAAAATCATCAATCTCTAACTTATCATCACTGCATGCAAAAGAGATAAGCTTCTCATAGATTTCCATTCTTTTTTTTTTAAAAAAAGTTAACCCATTAATGGGCTAACCCCCTGTATAGGACAGAGGCCCATTGACTTATACAGGTTGGTAAATCGAGGGATATGCACGAGTAGGCAGGGGCCCGGGGGAGAGGACCCATATAACGGACTAATTCCCAGAGCATACCCCCACAATATTTCAGTGAGGCATATGCTCCACACGAGAATCGAACCCGTGAAGCCGGGGAAGTTATTCCCACATCACCCCAGGTCTTACCAACTCGCCTGTGCCCCTGTGGGCTTCATTCTTGCTTTTCTCATTTGCCCTCCAAAGTGACGGCACACAAATCTTGACCCAATTTTAAGATCCAGTCCATTGGTTGGCCAATATAATGCAAACCGAGAACAACGAAAAATTCAGTTAAAGTGAAAGGAATCATAATATTATCACCTAAAAGCAACGAGCTTGAGTTAATATCAAATAGGATTAATATGAAATCTATGTCAATCCAATTACTGAAAGGTGTATCCTTTATACTCATTCTTTGTTGTTGACCTAATAATGGTTTCAGTTTTTCCATCTCCTCTCTACTCATTCTTTGTTGTTGCCCTAATAATGGTTTCAGTTTTTCCATCTCCTCTCTAGAACTTGTTGGGGAGCATTGACTATTAAATACTTTTAACACTTTTGTTCCTCTGTACATACTCAATAATGCTATCTTCCCCATTAGTTCCTTCATCACATTACACAAAAAAAAAAAAAGAATTGAAATCAGTGATTGAAATAAATATATATGTGCTAAAAACATGAATAACATAATAATGAACTAAAAACATGCACGGTAAAAATTGGGGATAATCAACATGAATAACATAATTTACTGTCAACGTGAATATTGATACTAGAAATTGAGGATAACGCAGTGAGTAACATAAAATTTGGGGATAACCGAGGCATAATTTAGGAATACACCGTAATTTACTGTCCATAGCACTATCAATATTATGAACTAAAAACACAGAAATTGGGGATAATCAATATGAATAACATAAAAATTGGAGCTAACCGAGGCATAATCGAGGAATAGACCACAGAAATTGGGGATAAACATAAAAAACTACAAAATCGGCACAACACCCAGGAAGAATAAAAAATAATAACACTAAACAAGCCACGAATGGAGTTCAAAACCCAAGAATAATTTCGAACAAAACTATTGCCAGTTTTACATCCTTCGGACGTTTCTTCCTCATTTTCTCATTCTTGCCTCTCGACACTTACAATAACTCGACCCATGATCATAACTCGATCTAATAATAACAAACTCGACCCAATGATGATATCTCGACCCACTTAATGAAAAACTCGACCCAATGATAACAAAATCGATCCAAACTCAACCCAAATTATCAAAAACTCGACCCAATTGGTTTATATATTTTATATATTAGTTATATTAATAATCAAATATTGTATAGTTGGTGTAGTGGTATGAGAGTTCTTTTCGAAACCATGTATCAGTGTTCGAGTCAAGATTAACTCAAATCAACTTAGTTCTATATTTTTAAAGCATCAAACATGTAAAAAGACTAAATTACCCTTAAAATCAATCCCTTTAACCAAAATAAAAAATCTCCACACCCTATGACCAAATTAGAAATCAAATGAATCTATATATATTTAACGGACCCCTTAGATAGTGAGATGTGGAGAAACCCCCGACGAACACAAGCAGAGTGCAGTTTGCATTAAAATTATAGTAAATGAGATGTGGAGGACATGTTCGGGTTTAAAAATATTATTTAGGATACTTTGGCATTTTCGTAACAAAGGGCTCCTGAGGTGCTAGCCGCCCTCTCGGGCTACACTTATACAGACAGGCCAAACATACTGTCATTCGCCTAGCTGGGTGATACCTTTTGGAATAGATCCCAACCAGACTTACTAGAATGGGACTTATTTCCTTGTTGGGGTGAGCTAGGCCTTACAACACACAGTGAAAATATATTTACGTATTAGGCCAGGTGCCTTAGTAAAGCTGGGCCTTAATGGTACGAATGGAAAGATGGGTTTGGATCTTGTTATTTACTCTCTATTTTCACATCTTTTAAAATATTCATAAAAGATCCATAATATTTATATATTTATTTTTATCCATTTTTCTTGTTTCAAAGGATTGTTCTTGTTAAAAAAACCAAGCCACCAATAGCCAAAATCCACGTGTTTTTTGTCCTCGCATGATAGACCTGGCCACGGACCGACTTGACCCGTAAACTAAACCGGACCCGGCCCGTGGTCAACGGATTTGACCTGTGAACCGGACCGGACCGCCCCATTAACGGGCCGGTTACGGTTTACCACTATGCCAACCTATGACCATCGGTTTAAACGCGGAATCGGCCCGACGGGTCGCCGTTATTTTTAAAAAATTTGCGCGACAATGGAGGAACGAACTGGGGCAGCTCGCTAGGAGTTAAAGCATGTACCACTGTGCCAACACTATAGTCTAATATTTATTCATAAATACGTTTAATTTATCATAAAATTGGGAGATTTGAATAATTTTGTACTATCTTAAATCGCCTAACCATCTTAATATTGATTATTTTAGTTAATATTCACATTACCCTAATCATTCTTTCAATAATTAACAATTAAGGTATATAATATGATAACTTACAGACTTCCCATATTATTTTTTCGATATCTTATTATCATATTCATGCACTAATAATTTTTTATAAATTATAAAAATTCCATTTATAAAAAATTGGGACATTTAATTTATATTATCTTAAATGTTTAAACACCTTAACATAAGTATATTGATTATCTTAATTAATATTTAAATTTACCATTATCATGTTTACAAATATTTAACAAAGTGTAATAATATAATAACTTACTTAAAAACTTCTCATATCATTTTCTCGATATGTTACTGTCATATCTATTATCTCAATAGTTTACCATACAAACATAAACTATTGTTAAAATTTAAAATTTTAATAATATATAATGTTTATATTGATGCACATATAGCATATATACTATGTGCACTAATGTAAAATAAGGAGGAATACAACGATTTAGCTGTTAATATTAATGTATCATTATAACAAGAGTGATATTAGGTTTTAACAACTATAATGTTGACATTTTGTTTAAAGGAGATAAACTAATTTTATCTTTCAACTAATATAATTTTGGTATTCTAGTGAATATAAGAATTAGATAAGATATCTTTAACCAGACATAAAGTTTAACAATGATATAAACAATTAATAAACTAAAATAATACCAAAAAAATGAAAAAAAATATCGAACATCCTATACATTTTGATATTTTTATATAGAACATATTTTTTAAATTGTAAATATATAAATGAACAATTTCGAACATAATATATATATTTTATATAAAATATTTTAGAAATAATAGACATATAAATTCTAATAGCAATTTTTTTTAATGTGATTTCGTAAAATATTTATATTTAATTAATATAAAACATATACATCTTATGTATGCTAATAACTAAAATCTCGACGATTATTTGTATGTGCGTGTTATATCTAAGTTGTTAGTTCATCTCCGATCCTTGATAGTAATTCTAGTTGTCTTTATTCCAATCTAACAACTAAAATAGAATTTTAGAGTTAATTTTCTTTTATAATGACCATGTCATGACAAAATATGTATAATGAATTCCGGTCGATCTTCGATAACAGTGATTTGAAATTTGAATATGAATATAATATAATGACAAATTATTATTTTGAAAATGTTAATATTTCAAATACAAATTTTTTAATATTTAGATTTGTTTAATTTGAATACAATTCTTTCAAATTTTTATAAATATTTCAATTTTCAAATTTTGAAAAATTTTAATTTATTTTTGAAAAAGATTTTTTTTAAGTTTTCAATTTTTTTAAATATACGATCCGGGTCCGAAACCGACCTGGATCCGCTGGGTTATAATCCCTGACCCATAACCGTGAACCAGATTCCGAGCCCGGATCGGGATTTGTCGATCCGAAACCAGCCTGATCCGGCCTGTGGTCAGGTCTAACTTATCCACATATCGACGTATCGGGTCGGCCCAGTTTTCGGGTCAGCCCGGCCATGTCCATTTGAACAAAGTAGAAACCCCAGTAAGCCCTAGTGCCATTTCCCTCCTTTGTGAACCGTCTCCACCTCACAGCGGACGCTTTCGAACCATCAGATTCACTACTTATTTCACAGAGGTACTTCGTTTTTTGTATCTGTAGATTCATACGCGGAAGCTGAATCCTTTGTTGTAGGCTATTCGTGGAGTGTTTAATTCTGTCTGCTTCGACGTTTAGATCGGGTGAAAGTGTGTGCGCCACGATGTCGCTTAGGGTGTTGAATCCGAACGCGGAGGTAATCAACAAGTCGCATGCGCTTCACATGAACATCAATGCCGCAAAGGGACTCCAAGATGTTCTTAAAACCAATCTCGGCCCTAAAGGCACTATCAAGATGTAACTATTTTACCTTTTTTTAGCGTCTTCTCACTTGTTGTGTGGTGTTGTTCCGTAGTTTTGATTCTTGGGTTCTCACTAGGCTTGTTGGTGGAGCCGGTGATATTAAACTAACCAAGGACGGCAACACTCTTTTGAAAGAGATGGTAAGTTCGTTTTATTTTGCTTGGTCTGGAGTGTGTTTTTTACAAGTATTCTTTTGCGTAGAAAAATTTTGCTTCTGGTGTATGCCTTTCTTAATTTATTGCAGTGTTAAGTTCTTTTTTTTGTTGAACAATTATTTCATTTACTGATAACTTTAGCCGTGTTTCTCCCCGGGAAAATTTGTGGACTTTGCTGCTTCGCTTGTCGAAAGTGAGTTGCATATAGATCTTTTATGTTGGGAATGTCATGATATGCTGTAAAAATATTTAGATTGCATCCTAATTTCTGCAGTTTGGATTTTGGATGCCTGATAATAAATAGCGTGGTTAGCATATGCATGTGCCTGAAATGAAATTTGTCTCAGTTCAGATATTCTCGGTATTACATCCTAAAACTTGTGTAGTTGCGGTTTAAGTTTGTATTCAGTCAAGATCTTCAGCAACTTTGGGACATGAAGAAGTATATTTCTGTTCATCAGAAGCAGGGTGTAAGCTGACTGTACTTGGATAACCAATTATCTGCCGGGTCTTCTTGCATCATAATTATTCATTGCCTTTGTGTTTTAGCACTTTCTCTCAAAGTGCTTCTGAAATTTTGGGCTTTATGTTTTCTTTAAGCATTATTTTTCCTTCAAAGAATATAAAGATGTGTTCGTGGCTTATTTTTCATGGCATTCTCTTGACTTGGATATGACAGCAAATTCAAAACCCTACCGCCATAATGATTGCTAGGACTGCTGTTGCTCAAGACGATATAAGCGGAGATGGTACAACTTCAACTGTCATCCTTATCGGCGAGCTTATGAAGCAATCAGAGCGTTACATAGATGAAGGTTGGCAACATTACTTTCTTTTTTATCAAGTTTGGGTACTTCATAGCAGTATTAGTATTCTTTTGTTTATCATGTCATGGTTATGTAATGCTGTATTTGTGCTTAGAAAGTCACTGTCCTTCGAACTGTTGTTTGCGGTGATGGGTTAAGTGAGATAATAATCCCCAATGAGTGGAGTCCACCCTTTCTAGTTAATTCATTGAGAGGAGGGGGGATGAGACTGTATCCGTGCTACTAGATTAACCTGGCTTTTATTGTTCTTTGTCTGTTCAAAAAGCTGCATACTGACCCCTAGTTATTTAATGTTTTATCATTTTCAATTTTCTATGGTATACCGTATGCACTTGTTTTTGCTATAAAATGATGCCTTATCAGCCACTTGTTGAGATACTTTGGTTAATCTAAGTTGAATTCTGTTCTTTCTTTCAGGAGCACATCCGCGAGTTTTAGTTGATGGATTTGACATTGCAAAAAGAGCAACACTTCAATTTCTTGAAAAATTCAGGACTCCGGTGGTGATGGGTGATGAACCTGATACAGAGATACTGAAGATGGTAGCAAGAACAACATTAAGGACGAAGGTCGTTTTTCAAACACTATTCTGAAATGCGTTTTCAATTTAATTGCCTGTTATATATTAGATGTATGTTTTTCCTTTTTGCAGCTATATGAGGCATTGGCTGATCAAGTGACTGAGATAGTTGTAAATTCTGTGAGTACTGGTCTATGATTTCTATAAATGTTGGACCCATGCAGTTATCTCTTTCTCGCAATTAATCTGCTGTGAGAGTTGATATTTTCTTTATGTTTTTGTTCTTATTTACCTGGTTCTCTAGGTCCTCTGCATTCGTAAGGCGGAAGAGCCTATTGATCTTTTTATGGTTGAGATAATGCACATGCGCCACAAGTTTGATGTGGACACTCGTCTGGTATGTCAGTTGTTCTGGAACTTAAACTTGATTAGTTTTTTGAAGTTTCGTGCACAAATAGACTGTAACTATATTCACGATTGTGTTCACTAACTTTTCTAACATTGGTTATTCCAACTTCAAAAATCTTTTCTGGCTGTTTTGTGAAGAATTGCCAAAAAGTATATTTATCAAAGTTATTGATGCTTCTCTTAATGAAATCCACAAACTTGGTATCTTCATCGGACTTCCTCGCCCCGTTTGATCAGAAAGTGAAAAATAGAAAAACAGATGCTCCTGCATGCTTGATGACTCTTAACTTTATAGATTTCTATTTACTTGTTTGATAGTGACACATACACATTCAATTGCAAGTTTATAATAATCATATATCTTATATTTTTAATGGGCTTATTCCATGATAGTTCAAAGGCCCACATTCAAGTTGTCAATGGGTATCACCTCATAATTTACGACTCTGTTCGAAATCATTTGTCAAGTTCATTCGCAGCACCAAATTTTAGTTATTGTTGTTTTAATTCTTCTACTAATTTTGGTTCGTGTCTCCTTTGCATCTGACAATTAGCGACTAAATTGACTTCTTTTTTGTGACCGATAGGTTGAGGGTCTCGTTCTTGACCATGGATCTAGACATCCAGATATGAAACGGCGAGCAGAAAATTGTCATATTTTAGTCTGTAACGTATCATTGGAGTATGAGAAGAGGTGATGATCGAAAAAGTCTTTACTATTTTGTGTCTTTTTATTTTGCTGCTTGCCATTGAGCAGTATGACTTACATTATTTTGTTCAGTGAGATAAATGCAGGATTTTTTTACTCAAATGCAGAACAGAGAGAAGCAATGGTTGCAGCTGAGAGACGTTCCGTCGATCAAAGAGTACAGAAAATTATTGATTTGAAGAACAAGGTATCCTGTCTAAGGGTGCAATTTGGTATTTTTGTGGTAGAGTAGCAACCTTCACAAACTAATATGTTGTGTCATTCCAGGTGTGCGCTGGTAATGATGACAGTTTTGTTGTCATCAATCAAAAAGGAATCGATCCTCCATCATTGGATCTTCTTGCACGAGAAGGAGTAAGATATGTTTACCTTTTATGAAGTTCGTTAGGTGTCCTAACCATATGACTTCTCCATTATATGCCTAGTATTGTCCTTTACATCATTGCCCTACTTGAGTTTTTGAAAGTTTTTAATCTTGCCACCTTGACTTTATGGAATCTGTTATCCAACGTCTTTAGGTTACTTTCCTATTATCTGTTGATATTTTAGCCCTGAGTTAAAATACTAGAAGAAAACATTGGTACTTCTAGTCTTTTTTAATCTTTTTTTATAAAAAGCTATCATTATTCTTACCTGTATTGATCAGGATCTGATATGTGATAATGTGTTTATGTGCATACTACACAGAATTTGGTTATCAGACAATGTTTTGTGGTTAGTTTCATCCTACACGTCATTCTCCTTTCTGAACTGGTGATATTTGTTTAGATAGTTGCCTTGCGAAGAGCCAAAAGGAGAAACATGGAGAGATTAGTTTTAGCTTGTGGTGGAGAGGCTGTCAATTCAGTTGATGACCTAACTCCTGACTGTCTTGGTTGGGCTGGATTGGTCTACGAACATGTACTTGGAGAAGAGAAGTATACATTTGTAGAAAACGTGAAAAATCCGCATTCATGTACAATCCTCATAAAAGGTATGTTCAGTCACTCATCTTGTCCTTCCATCATTTCTGGGCAATAATATCTCTTGCCTGGTTTATTGGTTTATTAGTTTTGAGTGTACCTTTTGCTTTCTGCTTGTGTTGAATTGATCTTTGCATAGGATTGACTGATATCTATTGTCTGATGCTACCTTCAACCTCTATCCAGGACCAAATGATCACACAATTGCGCAGATCAAGGACGCCGTTCGTGATGGACTTAGGGCAGTGAAAAATACCATTGAAGATGAAGCTGTTGTACTGGTGAGTTACTAGAGATCTTTGGTTTCCGTGTTCAAGTTCTATGACCCCATTTATTTGAACAACATGATGTTGCTTAAAAGGTGAGCAACGTGAGGATTACTCTTCTTCGTAAAAAAATTATAGCTGTTTTCCAAATTTTAGTTCATATTTGTTCATGATAATCCTTTGCGAAGTAATTAATGGTCATATATATTGGCCAATCATCTGTTTCTCTGAGATTGCTTGCATGTTTATTGCTTTTCTAACAATGATTAACAACCACCATTGGGGAATTTCCTTGATTGAATACTGAACTTTGGTTCATTCTGTTTTTCTCTGAATTTCAATTTAGTGAAATATGCTAGGGTGTTTGTATCGTTTGCTGTCCAAGTGACTATCTTTTGCTTTTGCATTTATGATCAGAAACCTTGGAGTTGAATGGGGACTAGGCTTGCAATTTTTCATGGATATGAATTTCCATTGTGTTTTTCCTGTTAAACAAACAGTTTAGACTTTAGAGAACCTATGATGAACAATTGTTATGTACACCACAGGGTGCAGGGGCTTTTGAGGTGGCTGCCAGACAACACCTTGTTAATGAAGTGAAGAAAAGTGTTCAAGGGGTATGTTTCCTAATTGAATCTGTTAATGGCTGCTTGCTCATTAAATTTCCGCATCTTTTTGTAAATGCACTTATGTAAGTGTCATGATTGTGAGTTCTTGTGTTTGTGGTGCGTTGCAGTGGCGGGGTTTTTGAACTGTTACATTTAACTTGAAGTCGTTTTAATGATTGGAAACTGTGAACAGCGTGCTCAACTCGGTGTGGAAGCATTTGCTGACGCGCTTCTTGTGATTCCAAAGACGCTAGCCGATAACTCTGGACTTGATACTCAAGATGTGATTATTAATCTCACGGTAATTAGTATTTTTATAGAAATTGAGTAAATAATTCCAAGAAATAGTCAAAATAGAGTTTTTTCGTTTGTGCTACTTTTAAGATTGCCCTTTTAACACTTCAGGGAGAACATGACAAAGGAAATGTAGTTGGCCTTAATCAGCACACTGGAGAACCTATAGACCCCCAAATGGAGGGCATCTTTGACAATTACTCTGTCAAACGTCAGATCATAAACTCTGCGTAAGTCTCAACTTTTTGTCTCACATCTACTAATATTCATGATTCTGCGAGTTTTGCATCCTCCCCTCATGAAATTATACCTGTCTCGAGGGAGGATGTGGTGGATTTCTACAGTAACTTGTTTCTGTCCTCTTGGTTCACATTCTAAAAGAGACTCCATTCATTTACAGCCCTGTGATTGCATCTCAGTTGCTACTTGTTGATGAAGTTATTCGCGCTGGGCGTAACATGAGGAAACCTAGCTAGCTTGTTCTCTTTCACTGTGTCGCTTGTGTGGTTTTCAAGAGAATAGTTTTGACGAGGGATGGCTTTGGTTCCCGGTATTTGCCCGCGCTTAATGTATCGAAGCGTGCACAAATTTCCTATCTTCAGTTTTAGCATTTGATATTTTTGCTCGGGAGAACTGCGCTTGCTTGATATTATTCTATGAGACACGTTTATGTTGTGGTAGTTGGCTCAAGTATGAGAATTAGTATACGTGATGGATTATGTCTATGGTTATCTGATCGGTCGTTAAAATTTACCAAAACGTTTATCCGATCATATTAACTACTGTTCAAGGATCGAAATTTCCTGTCAAGAAAGTTGGGGCTGCTGGAATTGACATAATATAAAAAACCCAAAAGTTCAAGGGATTTTATGTGGGAGGGATTTTGGATTTTAAAGCAAATGAAACTGTTTGTTGAATTTTAGTTTCACAGTTATATATATATATATATATATATATGAATTCGATGGATATTTTTATATTATTTTCTTTGTTGTATATAAATTTGTTTTATTACTCTTTTATTTACTTATTTAAGTTTTTGAAAGACAATGCCGCCCGCTACCGGTGGTGAGAATTCTGCGGATCCACATACGGCGGCAGCAGTAAAGTACTTTAAAATGTAATACCGTGATAAATATATTTTGTTTCTCGAATTTTATTTTTTATTTTTATTTTATTATTATTATTACTATTATTTATTTATTTTTTTGAGGTCTCATGTCGTAATCTTGATGTCAATAAATTATAAACTATCGTCCTGGGGAGGGATATTCCAACTAATGATTGAAACGAGGATAAAATTGATAAGCTGGAAAAGACGAACTCTAATACTTAGCAATATCCAAAAAAGTCATGCCAGCGAAAAAGCTACAAATATTTTGATAGATATCGAATTTTCAATAGTTGGAGAGATGTAACCAAGATGGGAGGTCGGAGCTCTGTCATCGAGCATCGATCTGTTTGAATTGTTGGAGTAGAAGTGTCGTTATAGGTCACACGATAGGCTGCAAACAATGAGAGATGTCAAGAGATCTATCATCGGGAAATGAGTAGGTTTCTTTTGATGACCTGCAATCACAAACACTAGTCAGAGGACGTCGGAAGTATTTCCGATGAAGCCCCTCTGATGTCTAAGTCAGTCGGGTACTCGGGAATAGAGAACAAGTGTGTATTATAAGACAGAGAGCTTACAAGTTTTTGAATGAATATAAGGTGAGGCATACCTGAGTATTTATAGAAGGGCTAAGGGGTGATTGTAGGCATGTCATGCGTGTGCTGCGCTTGAGCGGGTTTTATGACTGGCATTATACCCGAGTTTGACCAATTCTTCATGCGAGATTATCGCCCTAACTTGTCGGGATGAGACTAATTCAACGTGTACTCATATTGTGTCATCAGAGGCATGATCGTTGGGAATAATATAATGTGTACGGGAGTTCGGCTACTGGCTCGGTCCTCTTACCTCGAGCTCATGATGTAGGATCGTCGGTCCTTGGGGCAAGAGGTTCTTTCAAGGGTGTCGGATCCTCGGGTCCCGAGGTGGTTATGGATGTTATCAAGAGTATCTTAATGGTAGGTCCTAAACGAAGAATTGAAGTTTAGGACCATGTGGAGTCCTGGTCGGGACTCGAGGTATTCGCCTATAAGAAATGGACTTTTATGTTCTAGCTAGGATGGACTTGGTGCCGAATGGATTGAACTTGAGGATGCCGAGCTGGTCGGGCTTTAACATTACCGAGTAGGTTGGACTTGATGCCAACAAGAGTTGAGCTTTGATGGTGCCGAGAAGGTCGGACTTGGTGCCAACAAGAGTTGAGCTTTGATGGTCGAACAGGTCGGACTTGGTGCCAACAGGAGTTGGGCTTTGCAGGTCGGACTTACATACTGTCGAGTAGGTCGGGCTCATGGAGGCATTCTGGTAGGGCTGCTACCCAAGGTATTGCCAATGAGAATTGGGCTTTGATGGTGTCGATCAGGTCTGACTTACATACTATCGAGCAGGTCGAGATTATAAGGTAGGGTTGCTACCCGAGGTATTGTCAATGAGAATTGGGCTTTGATGGTGCCGAGCAGGTCGGACTTACATACTGCCGAGTGGTCGGGATTATAGATGCACTTAGGTAGAGCTGCTACCCGAAGTGTTGGATGAATGGAGCAAGAGCGTCTTTAGATCAAGTCGACTTGTGCCAAAAAGAAATAATTTTTCATTTGATAAAGCGTAGCATTTATAGAGTAAAATCAGAGCTGACCTTAGCCTAACATATGTGTAGGTGAATTACACTCTCAGCCGTCGGTTTCTTCTTGCACTTATTCGCTCTCAGGGAGGTCTTAGGTCGGATGGAGGATTGAACTCTGGTCAGCGGGCTAGGACATGTTCTTTCGCTTCGACCATCAATTGAGTCATTCCTGTGAGGCCATGTGACCCGGGGCCTCAGGTCCTTATGATGGGCTCTCCGTGCGTACAGTACTTCCTCCACGTTGTTGTATTTATCTGCCCTAGTCATGAGCTCATCAAACGTATTCGTAGGTTTCTTGATCAAGGATCTAAGAAATCACCTTCTCGCAAGCCCTGAGTGAATGTCCAATCATCAAGTCCGGGGTGGCCGAAGGCATCTTGAGAATAGTCCTGTTGAAGCGCCTAATTTACTCACGAAGGTTCTCCTCTCTGCTTGACATTTAAGAGATGCAATGTCGTTATTGGTTGTCTCTTGTTTCTGGTGAACTGACGGAGGAATTCCCCACCTGAAGTCTTGGAAGCTCCTGATACTCCCCGTAGGGAGGAGGTTAAACCACTGTTTTGCCGATCTGACCAAAGTGTGTTGGGGGATCCGGATCCGCCCCCCGGCTAGGCAGCGGAAGAACAAAGAAAAAGGGCCGGGAGACGATCAATACGTAAAAAATTCATAAACAAACTACGACATTCATAGGATGTTTAAGAGGATTACCTTGCTGGCACTTGTGCCTGGCTCCAACCGGTATTACAAGAATCAGGCTCTTCTCGGTAGATTGCGGTAGATTATCGCCAATCCGGTCCATGACCAGATCCGAGACTCCTTCGTCAGGCTGCACTAGAAGTGCTGACGAGATCAGCACGAACGGATTCTCCTCGTCGAACTGGCCGGAAACAATTTTCCGGCGACGATCGGCGGCGGCGGCGGCGGCGGGTGGGCGGCGGCGGCGGCGGCGTGTTCGAGGAGAGGAGGGGGCGGCTGGTTTTAGGGTTAGGGTTATTCTAATATTGTGTTGTATGTTCAATGAAGTCATTAAGTCTAAATAAATAGACTTAATGATGGACTTGGACCGGCCCAATGGGCCCGGGTCCAAATGACGATATCCATCGCTGCGACTTCATCGTAACTCCGATCGCCGATCAGATCGGCCGATCGATTCAGTTTCCGAAACTGAATAATATAATCTGAAAAACCATTTTTCAGAACCCCAGTGCAAAATGACCGTTTTGCCCCTCAACAGCGGGAAACCCCGGTTTGACCCCTGTTGACTTTTAGGAAGTCGCACTTCCCGAAATCCTCTTCTCGTGCTCAACACATTGAGCTGAGTATCCGTGCGGGAATCTCGAATCTAGTACTTGTGTGACCCTCAATGGTTCAGGGATACAGCTAGCCGTGGGCCCACAACCATTATGGCTCCGGAATCACAATTCCGGACTTGCCCAACGGATCATGGTAAAGCGTCTAGCAACATCGCCCCATGATCCCCTAGGTATCATTGATAGTGCCTGCAAGAACCAGTCGGTCGTGGTTAGCGTACAGTACGGTCCTTTCAATCCATATATCCCGATCAGATCAACGACCATTGGTAAATCGAGAGTCGCTAGAGATCCGATAGCTATGCACACATCTTGGAGATCGAATAGTGACATCGCGAGTGTAACTAGGTAAACACATTTACCTAAAACACTTCTAGTACTCTGGCCAGAGATTTATACACTATTATCCCCTCAGATAGCATAGGATATACACGCATGTCTGCGAGCGGTGAATCCTCGACAACGATGCATCGAATCCTACATGCATCGGGGTCTCACCCAATCCCGACGCCTCATGACCCCAAGGGAGTCGGCAAACGGGTCAAAGTGAGACGCCTATCATATAGAGTCTCAATGAAGTTTCGAGTCGTGAGGACTAATCAGTACAACCAAAACCTCGGACTTATCCACTCGACAAATGGTAACCACTTGGAAAGTCCAAACGAGGGTAGTTCGATAGATCACCAGGTCACTATCTATCTGCATGCTCAGAACATCACAATGTTCCCTACCAATGAAACATGGTACTTTGCATCGCAGATACTAGTCTCGAACTCGGGCGGCCTTATCCTCATTTTGACGGCCCAATCGACTAGTAACATGTTCAGAATACACAGCGACTATTAGATGTGTTTCATGATAGCCGTCATACCCACTATCACATCTAACATACGCTTCAGTGCATTCTAGGTCTTTACTCAACGTAATTGTAAATCATTACACACATAATGAAAGTAAAGAACGCCATATAAGTAAATGCGAATATTATATATAAAGATTGTTTCATACAAGAGTCTATAAACCCACACGCCACAAGTTGGCTAGTTGGGCATCTACTCTAACAAAGTGGTCAGGAAGACTCGACACTTGATAAGATCGGCATACTGATGAAGGAATTCAGCATTCTCAAACCTCGTGAGGTGCTCCCCGGGATCTCATATCATGTCATACTCTCCCACATTTGGAAACTTGAAATGCGGGGGAAGTTATGCAATCAATACTTTGGCTGTTCAACGGTTGTGGCCACACAATGTGCAACTTGAGCAGCTGTGAGAGCTTGGCTTCCAGGTCCTCGGGATAGATTTTCGGTGTCACTATTCTCTCCTGTCTCTTGAAGTCTGTTTCTTCTTGGAGTCTTTTATTTATTCTATCTCGTTCCCATAGACGGCGCCAATTGATTATCTTTCGATTCGAACCTCCAATTTTTAATATAATTAGAAATTTGCTGCTTGAGTTGTAGGAGTAGAAATGTGTTTATAGATCACACGACAGACTGCAAACAAAGAGGGACTTCGAGAGATCTGTCCTCGGGTAATGAGCAGGTTTCTTTAGATGAGCTGCAATGTAACGACCAAGTTTTTCGGATAATAATTGTAATAAGTTTGGGATTCGAATTGAATGATACTCAAATTTGTACTTGGTCCAAAAACAATCAACCTGGGCTAAATGCGAAATTAATGAAATTTCGTACTTTGAGCTTTGAACTAGAAAACGGCTCAAAGTTCATAACTGTGCGGAATTCAAACAAACAAACATTTACGAACTGATTTCACTCGATTTGCAAAACTGTAACTGTCATTCAGATTACATTGAAGAAATGATGTAGTAATATGAAATATTCAAAAGTTGTATCTAATCTTCTATACCACAAAAGAAAATGTAAACTGAAACAGCGTGGAAACGAATGTCCACGATAAACACCCCTGATCTAATCCAGCTCGCACCAACCAGTCACTCGATTTGCAAAACTGTAACTGTCATTCAGATTACATTGAAGAAATAGATGTAGTAATATGAAATATTCAAAAGTTGTATCTAATCTTCTATACCACAAAAGAAAATGTAAACTGAAACAGCGTGGAAACGAATGTCCACGATAAACACCCCTGATCTAATCCAGCTCGCACCAACCAGCAACCTCTAAACCTGATCACCTACACTTAGGAAAACTAGTGAGCCTAGAGGCTCAACAAGCAAATATGGATATCACTAAGGCACGCAGTACAGGCATAACAACAATTTTTACTGTATACTGAAAGTACGTAAGCTGATATGCTCAAAACTGAACAACTGAATACTGGTAAACTAAACTAAGAACCGAGAAACTGAGAAACTGAGAAAGCATAAACTGAACATGCTTGAAATATTTAAAACATTTACTGGTATTTAAAACATTTACTGATATTAAATTAAGTAACTTTAACATAAACTTTTCTCATTTTCTGTGGTTGTAAACAACCCTGTTCTTTGTTATCTTGAATTATGGCTCAGAATCTATACATAATTTAGTCGTTTGATCAAACTATCATCTACATGCAGGCTCTGGGGAATAAATCTCATACTATGTGAAGGTTTATATAGGTTCACCAAACCATAATCATTGTCCTTCCTGCTTGAAGGGTTATATAGTTTGTCAACCATAATCATTGTCCTTCCTATGGAGGGGCACACTGCTTCGTCAGCCAGCGTCCCTCTTTGCTGACCGTCTGTTATCTTTATCATAAATCAATTTAACTTTTAAATATACTTCCTTTTGAACTTTCTGGAAATATTTCTTTACTTTCTATAAAACTTGCTTTCTATGCTTTTCTTGATCTAAAACATATCGCTTTTGAATATGGTTTGCTATTTTAAAACTCTTTTGATGTTCGAAAACTACGGGAAGTACATCGAATTTCAAGTTAAGAAGAAAACTTGAATCATCTTAGGCTATAGAAATGAATACGAACAGCAGAGCTCTAAGCTGAAAAACTATCTCTTGAAAATTGAGTATAACTTCGAACAGTTAGAGTTATACCTTCGAATCAAAGCTAAAAATAAAGAAGAATTAAAGTTGAAATTAATGTATCAGTCCAGAGTGGACCTAAGCTAAATCAGCACTGAGTATGAACAGCACACGAGCGTACTGGCTCAGAATAAAAAATCAGCTCTAGGCTGTTTGGTCAACTCAGATTGGGAAAAGTCAACACAATTTAAATGAGCAGACTGGATTACAATGGTCAAACAAAGTCAACTCAGCTTGGATAATGAAATCAGATTACGAGCGCAAAACAGCTCTGGGTGAGAAATCAAATCACGGGTATAAACAGCTCTGGGTAAATCAAATCACGGGTATAAACAGCTCTGGGAAATTAACAGATTACGGTTAATGAACAACTCTGGGAAAATAACCAGATCGTGACTTAGAATCAGCTAGGGAAAAATAGATCACGAACTTAGCTCAAAATGACAAACAGATTAGAAGATTTACTTAGTCTGAAGCAACGAAAATATCTAATGAAGCATTGCAGAAACAAAGATACGTAAGCTTCTTGTAAGCTACTGAAACAAAAGCAAAACTTAAGCTGTTTGTAAGCTACTTACAGAACATCCCAAAATTTTCAAGAAGAAACTAGATCAAAAATCGTATAACATTTTCGAACAATTTTTTGAATCAAAACTTTAGCAAACCAATACTCTCAAAAATAATCTTTAACTCAACTCTGTGTTTGAAAACTTCAAAAACGTTTCTCAAACCTTTAAAACTCATACAAGCATGCAAGAAAGAATATATGCTTTCGAAAGTGCAGCAAGAAACAGAGTTTACTTGCCTTAACAACGACGATGATTAGCAGAGATTTACCCAGTCTGAGCAGTGAACAAACACGGTCGTCCCTTTGAAAAGCTTTTAAAAACTTCGGTCGGTTTTATTTTTACAAAGAGCACCGCTTTCTCAAAAGGTTTTCCTCTACGTGAAGTTTTCGTGAATGAAGATGAGAGGTGCTTGTGCAGGTATTATACAAAAATCTCAAAGCCAAGTTAAATGCAAACATATTTTTTTAAAGTGCTACTGATACCAGTGCTACCATGATTTTAAAAACATATGCAGACCGCACCGATTTGGTTAAAAAGGAAACAAATCGGGCTTGTCTTGATCGACCGGACAGCTCTCGCAACCGCGTCCTAAACTGAAACAGATCAGCACAGATAAAAGCTGATTGGTAATTAAAATTACAAATAGATCCCACAAAACTTTTATCTTTACATTTGTGGAATTATGGATTTCTGGGGCGGTACAACTCTACCCCCCTTTAAGAAAATTTCGTCCTCAAAATTTGCTTACTTAAACAGATCTGTGTATCAACTACGCAAATCCGTCTTGGTTTCCCAGTTTGCTTCTCTTTCTGTACAATTCGCTCAATGTATCTTCATCATGGGAATACTTCTATTTCTTAGCCTTCAGTTTTTTCTAAGAAGAGTCATCTCTGGTTCCTCTTCAAAAGTCAGACCGGGCGCAAGCTGTATCAGCTCACGGAGATGACTATCAGCATAGCCCCCTTTGTCTACTCGGTTCGTTTTGTTGCTTTCATTTGAGTAGTTGATCGTCACTTGATTACTCTTCACTAATCCGATCTTTGGACGTAGACTGGATGGTAAGCACAACTAACTTCACAACTCACTTCTACGTAAACACTTCCAGTTCAAAACTCTCAATTCTTTAGCTAATTGTCTCTGAACTGAAAGTTGAGCTAATCCTACTGTCCTTTTTACTTAACGTATCTGCTAGTACGTTAGCTCTACTGGGGTGATAACAATTGATGCAATCATAGTCTTTCGCTCACTGTAGCCATCTTATTTGTCTCGTGTTGAACTCCTGCTGGGTGAAGAAATACTTGAAATAGTACCTAAAATTCTTTACTACGAAGTTCACTACTCCTCGTTATAGATCGCAAGTAGGGTAGCTCTTCTCATAAATCTTCAGTTGTCTAGAAGCATAGGCCATCATATGCTTATCTTGCATAAATACAACACCCAAACCCTTCTTAGATACATCTGAGAATATAGCGTAATTCCCTCTTCCAGATGGCAGAGACAGGGGCTTCTATCAACGGTTGCTTAAATCTATCAAAAATGGATGAACACTCTCGGGCCCGTACATACTTATCATTTTTATTACTCAAAGATGTTATAGGAACAACTATCTTCTTAAGACAAAATTCACGCTTACTAAACTTAGTAAAAAGTTGCTTAGTCCTCAAAATATACAATATGTGTCTAAGCTGATCTGGATGTTCTTTTCTATCCTTAGAGTAGATGAGGTTATCATCAATAAATACTATTACGAGCTGTTCTAGGAAAGGTTGGAACACTCTATTCGCTAAACCAAAGGGCCCCACTTCAAATTTCGTCACTTCTATCGCGCGTTCTAAAAGCTGTCTCGTAATCGTCTAGTTCTTTAAGCTTCAGCTCTCGATCTGGCGGCAAACCAGATATGTCTTCTGGGAACACGTCTGAAAACTCATTCGCTACATCTAGCAACTCAGGTTTCTTATTTTCTACCACTGATACTACATTAACAAAACAAATCCTTGATATTCATTCCTCAGATAACTCTGGACTTTCAGAGGTGATTTCAGCTTAAGGGTTCGAGCCTATCATCTCGGAACAAATTTGGGTTTGTGCTGGATGGTTTAACTTCTACCGTTCTTTGTTAAAATTTATAACTACTCCGTATTTAGTTAGCTAATTCATTCCCAAAATTAAATCAAACTCAAGCATGGGTAATACTATCAAATTTGCATACCCGAAATACCCCTGCAACTTAAGTCTATGTCGCGAAATATACTATTGGTTAATCAAATTTCTACCAATGATACGTTAACACAATAACTTCTCGCTAATACATCTGGTTGGATAGATAATTTCTTAGCAAAAACCGCTGATACAAAAGAACGGGTTGTACTAGAATCTAACAAGGCTATGGTAGGCATACTGGCTACAACGGTTTTACCTGAACTACAGTAGAGTCTGGTTGAGCCTAATCTGCTGTCATCACATAGGCTCTACTAGTGATGAATTGCTTCTACAGCTGACGATTCCTAGAATTGTGGCCTGGGCTACCACATTTTTAACACATGTTCTGGAAAACTTGTCACGGACGAGCATGATTCCTTTGACAGATTGGGCAAACTGGCCTGTTGTCAAATTGGGGGATTGCGTTGATCGGTTGGGGTTGCAGAGGCCATTGTCCCTGAGGCCTCCGCTAGTTTTCCTTGAGTCTCTAAGCTTTCTTCTGGTCCTTATGTTGAAAGGCTTGACGTTTTTTATGTCGCGCTTCTCCTTTCTCTTTCCAAGCTTGTTCAGCTTAGAGGGCTTATCTGGATCATTCCCACCAAATCATCGCGTCGTCTCTCAATATGTAGATGGCACATCTAACTCTATCCTGAAAATTCTTTTGGCCTCTGGCGTCTAACTTTCCCTGAGGATTCTCGTGACTAAATCCTCGATTTGAAGATTGGCCATCTCCTAGCTAGACTGACATACTAGTGACTCCAGCAATTAAGTCATGCTTGCTATAACTCGTATCTTACTATCAATACTTGCATCTTCAACTATAGCCCAAATCCAGATAAGACTATCATGAAAGAATACTGTATACTAAAACATGAACATGAACATAAAACTCCCAAGTTAACTGAAGCGGCTGGTGAAAACTGTCTCAAATTGGAAGAAGCATTTATCTCAAGGACCATGCTCTAATACCAATTGTAACGACCAAGTTTTCTGGATAGTAATAAGTTTGGGATTCGAATTGAATGATACTCAAATTTATACTTGGTCCAAAAATAATCAACCAAATACTTTTGGGCTAAATGCGAAATTAATGAAATTTCATACTTTGAACTGGAAAATATCTCAAAGTTCATAATTGTGCGGAATTCAAACAAACAACTTTTACGAACTGATTTCACTCGATTTGCGAAAAATGTATCTGTCATTAAGATTAAATTGAATAAATGATGTGGTAATCTGAAATATTCAAAAGTTGTATCTAATCTTCTATACAACAATATAAACTGTAAATTAAAACGTCGTGAAAATGATTGTCCACGATAAACACCCCCGATCTGATCCAGCTCACACCAACCAGCAACATCTAAATCTGATCACCTGCACTTAGAAAAACTAGTGAGCCTAGAGGCTCTACAAGCAAACCTGGATATAACTAAGGCATGCAGTACATGCATAACAATAACTTTTACTGTATACTAAAAGTACATAAGCTGATATGCTCGAAATCTGAACAACCGAATACTGGTAAACTGAAAACTGAGAATTGAGAAACTGAGAAACTGAGAAAGCATAAACTGAACATGATTGAAATTTTTGCAATATTTACTGATATTAAAGGAAGTAACTTTAACATTAACTTTTCTCATTTTTTGTGGTTGTAAACAACCATGTTCTTTGTTTCTCTTGAATTATGGCTCAGAAGCTATACATAGGTCAGTAGTTCGATCAAACTATCTCTGTATATAGACTCTGGGGAATAAATACCAAACTATGTGAAGGGGTATATAGGTTCGTCAACCCATAATCCTTGTCCTTCCTGCTTGAAGGGGTATATATTCGTCAACTCATTTTTTGTGGTTGTAAACAACCATGTTCTTTGTTTCTCTTGAATTATGGCTCAGAAGCTATACATAGGTCAGTAGTTCGATCAAACTATCTCTGTATATAGACTCTGGGGAATAAATACCAAACTATGTGAAGGGGTATATAGGTTCGTCAACCCATAATCCTTGTCCTTCCTGCTTGAAGGGGTATATATTCGTCAACCATAATCCTTGTCCTTCCTGCTTGAAGGGGTATATATTCGTCAACCATAATCCTTGTCCTTCCTATGGAGGGGCACACTGGTTCGTCAGCCAGCGTCATTACCCTCCCTCTGCTGACCATCTGTTATAATTTGCCATAAATCGCTTTAACTTTGAAACATACTTCCATTAAACTTTTTGGAAAACATTCTTTACTTTCTGTATATCTTTCTTTACTTTCTGCAAAACTTTCTTTACTTTCTGTAAAACTTATTTTCTATGCTTTTCTTGATCTGAAAACAGATCGCTTTTAAATATGGTTTGCTATTTTAAAACCCTTTTGATGTTCGAAAATTACTGGGAGTACATCGAAGTTTAATTGAAGAAAAAAACTTGAATCATCTCAGGCTATAGAAACGAATATGAACAGCAGTGTTAGGATCGAAAAACAGGGGGTGTCCGTGAGTTCCCACACACCTCACGTAGGCTCTCACACAGCCTAGGACACCGAAACCTCAAGTTGCGTAAAAGTTTTTGAAAGATAAACAGCACGCAACAAGGCAACCGGATCGCGTATGAACACACCAGCGGCTCTGTGAGCTGGTTCAGCCTATGCGATCTGGTTTATTTGTAACTTGAGCTGCAATAGCTCAGTGTTCTTGAATTTTAAGTGCACCGAGATACAGATTGAGTAATGAAATAAAGTCATGCGGAAACAACTCAAACTGAACTCTTACAATCGAAAGCTTATTAACAGTTTTGTTAAACGCAGTTGTAAAATATGCAATGTGTATGAATGCAGTAAGCTATAAAAAAAAGAATACGCTGCAATTTATTTAAGGAAGTTCGGATCTGAATCTCCTCCGTCTACCTTTCTTCCGCAACGGGAAGGATCCACTAGAAGACTTTGATACAGCGGCCCCCGCTGCAACCCGATCCTACGATCAGCAGCAGCAAGAACTTTAGCAACCTATGCACACCAGCCCGCAAGCTGTGTGTCTAACATCACTTCCTTTATTTCTCAGTGAGAAAAGCTGCACACACTTCTTTAACATCTCAGTGCGAAAGATAACATAGACTTGTTTAACGTCTTTGTCCAAATATTACATTATAAGTCGTTTTTGTTTTTATTCACTCAACTAATCTAATCATCTCTCTCAAATATATGTGAGTAAATCGTGTGTGAGACTTAAAATGTACATTCAATCTCTCGAATATATAATCTCACACACTGTGAAGTGCTCCTGTCCGAGCTGGTTTCTTCAATGTCTTCCCAGAGCTTGTGTTGTGCGTTCTTCTATTTTTATATTTTGGATTTTCATAACACTATATCGACTTCACTCTTCTCGCGCTCAGCTCTCTTCTGCTTATGCTCTGCTCTTGATATATATAGCCTGACGCGGAGATTTACCCGTTGGACACAAAGTAGTAACTGTTGAAAGTTTTCTGACACTGTTGTACTTTGCGTCCTTTGTCTTTTAATGCGTTGTAGCGCTTGAACAGTTCTGATCTTCACCGAATCTCTCTGCGCTTGATCTCTGGCTGCTCTTGTACCAAGCTGGTGAACCAGCTTGGTGCTTCATGCACCGTGGAAGTCTTCTGTTGTACCAGCTCGGGCGTCCCCTCACTATTCCAGCGTAGACATCTTCAACTGTTCCAACTTGGGCGTCCTCTTATTGTTCCAGTCTGGATATCTCCCTGCCTTCTTAATCAAGTGCACTGTACACCGCACGTAAATCATTAGTAGAATAATAGCAGATTTTGTATGAATCAAAATTCAGATTATGATCTGTAGAAACAGATCCAAAAAGCAGCGCTCTAAGCTGAAGAATTATATCTTGAAAATTTGGTATACTTCGAACTGATTAGAGTTATAACTACGAATCAAAGCTAAAAGAAAGAATAATTAAACTTGAAATTACTGAATCAGTCTAGAGTGGACCCAAGCTGAATCAGCTCGGATATGAACAGCACGCGAGCGTACTGGCTCATAATAAAAAATCAGCTCTGGGCTGTTTGATCAACTCATATTAGGAAAAGTCAACACAACTTAAAGGATCAGAGTCAATTACAATGGTCAAACCAAGTCAACTCAATAAAATCAGATTACGAGCGTAAAACAGCTCTGGGTGATAAATCAGATCACGGGTAATAAACAGTTCTGGGAAAATAAACAGATCACGGGTAATGATCAACTCTGGGAAAATAAACAGATCGCGACTTAGAATCAGCTTTGGGAAAAACAGATCGTGAACTTAGCTCAAAATGACAAACGGCTTAGAAGATTTCCTTAGTCCGAAGCAACGAAAATATCTAAGGAAACACTGCAGAAACAAAGAAACGTAAGCTGCTTGTAAACTATTGAAACAAAAGAAAAACGTAAGCTGCTTGTAAGATACTTACAAAACATCCCAGAATTTTCAAGAAGAAACTGGATCGAACATCGCCAAACATTTTCGAACAACTTTTCTAAATCAAACTTTATCAAACCAATACTTTCTAAAAAATCATCTTTAACTCAACTCTGTGTTTGAAAAACTTCAAAAACGTTCTCAAATCTTTACAAGCATGCAATAAAGGAAATCAATATATACTTTCGAAAGTGCAGCAAGAAACAAAGTTTACTTGCCTCAACAACAACGACGATTAGCAGAGATTTACCCTGCCTGAACAGCGAACAAACACGATCGTCCCTTTGAAAAACTTTTAAAACTTCGGTCGGTTTTCTTTCTACAGAGAGCACCGCCTCCTCAAAAGGTTTTCCTCTACGTGAAGTTTTCGTGAATAAAGATGAGAGATGCTTGTGCAGGTATTATAAAAAAATCTCAAAACCAAGTTAAATGCAAACATGTTTGTTAAAGTGCTACTGATAACAGTGCTACCCTGCTTTTAAAACTACAGAACGAACCGATTTGGTTAAAAATGAAACGAACCGCGCTTGTATTTGTCAGGCCCGGTGCACAAATCAGAGATTAAACATGCAATTACAAATATGGAAGCATTAAAAGTGGCTAAAATTTTTCGCTTTTGCCTGACTTAGAAAACATAATTTCAAAATACGCTTATACTCAAAATATTGGTTTTACAACAACCGGAAACCAACAACAACAACAAGCACTAAATATTACAAGCATCGAGTATCCCAAATCAATACAGACTCAAATATGAATACAGAACAGCACGGGGCATCCCCCGACGCCAACTCCACTATATATATAAAATATAATTAACTGGGACACTCTATCCACCTCTCGGGGCACCTCCAGCTGAGTCACCTCCACGACCAGCTGAGAAACCTGGGTAACCTAAACAACACACAGATAACCAAACAACCAGCCCCAGAGAGACATGGATCAAACCCCAGTACGGAGAGCAGAACAAACAGCTAATATACAGCAACATACATAAATGAATGTGCTATGCATGAGAACAGCAGAATGCAAAGGCAACATGCTACAAACGAATCAGGAAGCCAAAGGAGCTCAAAGAACCAGCTTAGCAGCTGTTCACGGATCAAATGAACGGGATGGTGTGGCCACGTAGCGTGAGAGAGTGTGGTAGCTATCCACTCGTCTCAACACATTGTACCAGAAGCATAAACCAGATTACTCAACCTGTTGTTGCCAAAGCTCATGAGAGCGTGGTAGCTATCCACTCGTCTCATAGCGGCTAAGAACTAGATCAGCAGGGAGATGAGGAGCACAGTATTGCCGCTCGTCCTCAACAAAGCATCCTGGTACACACGGTGTAACGCCCCAAAATCCATAGGACCACATTTATGCATTTTATTGATCTCATGCCAAATTGGCAATTTTAAAAGTTATGTATTTGCTGATTTTAATTAATTTCAGAAATGAGATGCGCTGCGGCTGGTACCAGCAGATGACTCCAAAGAGTGATGCACGAGCTGGTTTAAGTTGATTGAAAAATATTTTAAGGAGGACAAATGATTTCTTTTGAAAAAGGTTTGGTGTTTTACAAATTAAAATGATATGAAGGGAATTTTACTAAATTTTAGAAGTGTGTCATGCTTGATTTCACAAGTAGCTTGCCACTAATCCCTTTCATATAAAAACCTGTTTTCAAAGTAAGATTTTCATCATTTGCAAAGAAAAGTCTTAAAGTGTTCTTCAAAATATTTCCAGAAGAGTTCGTGCGTTGCTCAAAGGGAAGATTTCTGCAGGGATTAGTTGCTGTCGCAAAGCTTTGTTTAAGGCAAGTAAAAGCTGATCCTTTGCTACACCATTTGAAGCATATATTGTTGTTTTTATGGATCTGCTTGCCTGTATGTTTAAGATATGTTTAAAGTTCATGTTTGAAATGATTTAGACATGAAAAGGAAAGAAAGATGGGTTCGAAAATGATTTTTTGATGTTTATGATGTCTTCCAGAAAGTTTATGATGTTTTAAAAGTACTGAGGATTCGAGTTTATTTTCAGAATGTTATGAATGTTCTTCTTTCAGTAGTTGTAATATCAGAATTTGATAACTGAGTAATCGGTAGTTGCAATTGAATCATTATAAAGTATGGTTTGATAGGCAACGGCGGATGGCATAGTTGTTGTTTTGATGTTACAAATGTTGAGTTATGTTCCAGCAGCTGCATCTCCTTGTTAAGATTCAGCAGCTGCATTGTTATAATGTTTACGAATGTTCTTCCTTTTGCTGTAATGTCGGGATTTGATGATTGTCAGTAGAGTAGTTGTAATATCAGAATTTGATAACTGAGTAATCGGTAGTTGCAATTGAATCATTATAAAGTATGGTAGGCAACGGCAAAATCAGCAGATGCACTGTACATCAGCAGGTGCATTCCTATTGAACTAATTCAGCAGCTGCATTCCTTTGTTAGAATTCAGCAGTTGCGTTGTCTTTCATAATTCAGCAGATGCACTGTTCACCAGCAGATGCATTTCATTGTGATAGTTCAGCAGTTGCTTTATTCGTTTCTAAGTACTGTTCATTTCAGCTGGTATTAGTCTTGCGACTGGTACTATTCATTTATATATACGTGTTAGGGCTTTTCCTTGCGACTGATTGATGCGCTAACGACGTCGTTTCTTATTTCAGCAGCTGTGTTGTTTTCATAAATTCCAGTAGATGCACTGTTCACCAGCAGATGCATTCCATTGTGATAGTTCAGCAGTTGCTTTATTCGTTTCTAAGTACTGTTCATTTCAGCTGGTATTAGTCTTGCGACTGGTACTATTCATTTATATATACGTGTTAGGGCTTTTCCTTGCGACTGATTGATGCGCTAACGACGTCGTTTCTTTAAGTTATAAAATATCAGTAGATAGTCTTGTCATCCTATCTGTTATTTACTTCAACGACATCGTTTCATTTAATACGATTGTCTCAGTAAGAGATCTTGCAGCTGGTTTCTGTTTATTCCAGCTGGTTCATTTTAGCGATATTTGCGAACAGCAGAGATCTGTTTTGTTTCATAAGTGCTGTTCCATTTTCTTGCGACTGGTTTATTTCCATTGATACGATTTCAAGGTTCTAATTCGATACTCGGTAAAGTTTTAAAATGGGAAGCAAATGTTTAAAATGATGGAACCCGATGATTTACAGAAATTTCAAGGAATGTTTTACGAAAGGATGATAATGGAACAAAGTTTATTTGAAGATTATGGCATAGATAGTTGACGGTCACCAAGGAGAAGGGTGAGCAGTTGTCTAGATGTCGACTGCCCTTTCATATGAGCTATATGCTAAAACTGATATCAGGAGTCATTTTGATCAAAGTGCAACACGGACCATGAGGAGCTTATATGCCATAGTCTAAAGAAAAAGAATTGATGTTAGAGCTGGGCTATTATCCCCTGTCTCTAAGATTACGAAAGAATTGTTTATGAAATGTTTATGTATGTACAGTTGTCTGCCTGCGTTAAATGAAATTTTTAATATTCAGGTTTTACTTGCTGATCCTTTAGGCTCACTAGCTTTTAAAATGGTGCAGGCGCGACAACTGGAGATCGAACAGAAGGTGAAACTTGAAATACAGCTGCTGGGTGGTGTTGTGTTTATCCAAGGCCTACGTTTTCCGTGTCTCAGTTGTATCATTTTGATTTAGATTGTACTGTATTAGATCAGTAGCAACGATTGTATATTTACATAGAATATCAGTTGTTGTAAATCGCAATTGTAATTATCAATGAAAACTGTTTTCCGCAAATGTCTTTAGTAGTTGGCGCGCAAATTAGGTACCTGCTGGTCTTTGAGATTGTCTTGTGTTTTGTTTCTTTTAAGTTATAAGAAATACAGCTTATAACAAATTACCTTTTAGCCTTCTTTTATTTCGAAAATTTTTATTTACCCCAATTCTCATGGCCCCGTTGGGTTCGGGCGTCACAACATGGTATCAGAGCAACGTTCCTGAGATAAACACACGCACCATCAGCTGGATCAAAGTTCATCGTCTGTTCTTCTAAGTTGTGAGTTTATTTTCAGAGCATTGTCTTTAAATTATTTAGCAAGTTCTGATATATGTATGTGGTGGATTACGGGCTATAGAATATAGAATGGCAGGAAGAGGAAGAACTAAAGAAGTATTCCTCTAGAAGAAACTGATAGTGATAATAATGCTAATATCACACAACTGTTAAGACTACTGGTAGAACAAAATAACAGAGGCAATGGCCAATCTTCCAGCAGCAGGGGACCTAGTAATGACGATCCCCAAGAGAAGTTTAGACGACAGAAACCCAAGGAATTTGGTGGAAATACTGATCCACTAGTTGCAGAGAGCTGGATTAAATCCATGGAGGTTATTTTTGAGTACCTCCAAATGTCTGATTTAGATAGGCCAAGGTGCGCTATCTATATGTTAAGGGAAGATGCGATGATTTGGTGGGAAGGAGCCAAGTTGTCTGTGGATCTGCTGAATCTCACATGGGCAGATTTCAAGCAAGTATTCTACGAGCAATACTTCACGACGGGAAAGAGATCTGAATTGAAGATGGATTTTTGACCCTCAAGCAAGGGAGTTTAACCGTACAGGAGTATGTGCGGAAGTTTGAAAGAGGGTGCTATTTTGTGCCATTAATAGGAAGTGACCCAGAAGAGAAATTGTGTGACGCCCGAACCCACGGGAATCACGAGAATGGGGTGAATAAAAATTTTCGAATAAAAGAAGGGCTAAAAGATAATTCGCTATAGGCTGTATTTCCTATAACTTGAAAGAAAACTCGAAACACAAACCGAACACAGACACAATACTAAATACTGGAAATGGCGCCAACTGCTGAAACATATTTGCGGAAAAACAGAGTATATCATATAACATTGCAATTGCGATTTACAACCAGCTGCTATTCTATGTAAATATACAACCGTTGCAACTGATCTAATACAGATCCTACAAAAGATAAACAACATTATCCTAGACACGGATTACGTTGGCCCCTTGATAAACACAACCACCCAGCTACTGGTTTCAAGTTTCACCTGCTGTTCGTCCATCAGTTGTCGCACCTGCACCATTTTAAAAGCTAGTGAGCCTAAAGGCTCAGCAAGTAAAACCTGGGTAATAACAATTCAAATATACAGGTGGACATCTGTTCAATACATATGTTAAGGAACTCAATGAACAATATCATTTTCGTAAACAATTCAATAAACAGTTCAATGGTAGAAACAGGGGATGATAGCCCAGCTTCTCATCGTTAACAATTTAAATATCATTTTCAGTTGATCATGGCATATAAGTTCTATGTGGTCCAATTTGCACTTTGATCAAAATGACTCCCGATATCAGTTTTAGCATATAGCTCATATGAAAGGGCAGCCGACACTTGGACGACTACTCACCCTTCTACAATTGGGTGACCGTAACTATCTATGCCATAATCTAATATAGCTTTTGTTCCTTAACAATCCTTTCTTTAAACATTCCTTGAAATTTCTGTAAAACATCGGGTTCCATCATTTTAAACATTTGCTTCCCATTTTAAAACTTTACTGGGAATCGAATTCGACTTTGGAAACGTATCGTTAAAATGGAACTGGTTGAAAGAAAACCAGTCGCAAAGAATAGGAAACCAGTCGCAAGACAGGAATCCAGTCGCAAGGTCTTTTAAAAAATTGTAAAGTGAAACGATGTCGTTAGCTCTTAAACCAGTCGCTACAATCAGTCGCTACAACCAATCGCTACAACCAGTCGCAAGATAAGAAAACGCTAACATACAGAACCAGTCGCAACTAGAAAGATATGAATTAAATGAAACGATGTCGTAGCGTGTCAACCAGTCGCAGGAAAAATAGATATTGCAACTGCTGAATTAATAGGAATGCACCTGCTGGTGAACAGTGCATCTGCTGGAATTTACAAAAGACAATTGTAATATCAAAACAATAATTGCGCTACCAGCCGTCGCCTATTAAACCAGACTTTATACTGATTCAACTAGAAACTACTGATTACACAACCATTAAATCCCGATATTACAGCAGAAAGAAGAACATTCGTAATATCAAAACAACAACTATGCCTTCAGCCGTTTCCTATCAAACCATACTTTACAATGATTCAACCAGCAACTACCGATTACACAGTTATCAAATTCTGATATTACAGCTACTGCGAGAAGAACATTCATAACATTTCTTGAAATGAATTCGAACCCTCAGTACATTTAAAACATTCATAACTTTCTGGAAAACATACTGGAAGCATCATAAACATCAAAACATCATTTTCGAACCCATCTTTCTTTCCTTATCATGTCTAAATCATTTCAAACATGAACTTTAAATATATCAATAACATACAGGCAAGCAGATCCATAAAAACACAATATATGCTTCAAATGGTGTAGCAAAGGATCAGCTTTTACTTGCCTTAATCGTAGCTTTGCAACAACAGCCGATCCCTGCAGAATTCTTCCCCTTGAGCAATACACGAACTTCTCTGCAAATTACTTTGAAGAACACAGGAGGATTTCTTTGAAAGTGATAAAGATCTTTCTTCAAAAACTGGTTTAAATACCGAAGGGATTAGTGGCAAGCTACTTGTAATATTTAGCATGACACACTTTCAACAAGTTGCAGTATTTTAATAAAAACTCCCTTCTAACCATTTTAATTTGTAAAGTACCAAACCTTTTCCAAAAGAAATCATTTCACCTCCTTAAAACATTTTTCGATCGATTTAAACCAGCTCGTGCATCACTCTTTGGAGTCACCTGCTGGTACCAGCCGCAGCGCACCCTACTTGCTAACATCGATAAATCAGCAAGTTCATTGTAATATTTAGCATGACACACTTTCAACAAGTTGCAGTATTTTAATAAAAACTCCCTTCTAACCTATTTTAATTTGTAAAGTACCAAACCTTTTCCAAAAGAAATCATTTCACCTCCTTAAAACATTTTTCGATCGATTTAAACCAGCTCGTGCATCACTCTTTGGAGTCACCTGCTGGTACCAGCCGCAGCGCACCCTACTTGCTAACATCGATAAATCAGCAAGTTCATAACATTTAAAATTGCCAATTTGGCCCATGAAATCAATAAAATGCATAAATGTGGTCCTATGGATTTTTGGGGCGTTACAGAATCACAACCCAAAAATCAGATCCCGTCCAAGCACGAAGACGTTAAACTCTGTATCTGTAGCCTTTCTCACATAGGCGTAAAACAAGTGATTGACACAACCGAGGGCTGGTGTAGAGTCTAGGAGTTCACCTGGAGCGAGGCTCGATGATTGGGTCTGCGGATCAAATTCTTCTAGTGGAACCTTCCCGTGGCGGAAGAAGGGGAGACATAGGATATTTATATCCGAACTTCCAGAAACAAATAGCAGTGTATTGTATTCTTTATGATTTCAGTATTCCGCATACGCATTTACATTTATCACGCATAACACTTTAGTTGACACACACGCACAGTAACAGATTTCTGTAACAGAAATCTGTTAGCATCTAATTTTAAAATTAGGATTCAGTTCTGGTGTTTTCCGCATGTTTTTATTACATACCAGATCTGTATCCGGTGCTCTATTTTATGTTCAAGAACCAGAGGTATTGCACCTCATAATAGCAGCGCAAAATTTTTAATTATCAATAGCGGCACTCGCTTTCTTTTTATTATTATTGGATCAGATCTCTCGATTTAGCGTTGATTAGTTTAGCTCTCGGGTGAGATCTGATCCTTCGGTCCTAACACGCTGCGTTCCAACTTGTCAAACGACGTCGTCTCACATCAAAGACTGGTCACTTAACTGAATCAGCTCCTCACAATCGCAACTGCTGATTTGCGCTAATACAACAGCAGTTAACACTAAAAGTTTGACCAACACGTGTCGCGTTCTCGTTAATCCTCGCACCCGCGCACTTGCTGCCAGCAGATATCTCTTCAAGCCCTACTACTGAATAGCAAAACGACGACGCATTATTCACTCGCTACAGTAGATGTCTGAAATGCGCTACACCTGATTTCCTTGCATTAGCGCAACGTCTGATTTTCATGAAACGACAGCGTATCTCTTCTACGCCATCAACGACTGATCAGACTTCATCAACTCGCGCTACTGCTGAATTCTACTGGAATTGGATTTTCTCTCATAAAATCCTCAAAATTCACGCGACTAATCCCAAATAAATATGATTAATCACTAATTTAAATTCTGATTCCTCACATTCTCCACACCTTAAGAGACTTCGTCCTCGAAATCAAAGGCAAACTCATGGAAAATTCAATCGAGCATGCAAATCAATCACAAACAATCTAAACAAGCTCAAATCAAAGCTTAAAAATTACCTGGAGTTTACACTATCGACGCTCAAACAGATGAGGCCACTCTTGTCTCATCTTCTCCTCAACCTCAATCGAGCATGCAAATCAATCACAAACAATCTAAACAAGCTCAAATCAAAGCTTAAAAATTACCTGGAGTTTACACTATCGACGCTCAAACAGATGAGGCCACTCTTGTCTCATCTTCTCCTCAACCTCCAGGCAGCTTCTTCTCGGCCATGCTTACTCCATTGGACCATCACCAACGGAGTCACTTTGTTCCTCAGCTGCTTCTCCTTCCTATCCAGAATCTGCACTGGATATTCTACATAGCTCAAGGCAGAATCCAGCTCAACTTCGTCGGTTCTCAACACATGGGACGGATCTGGCTCATATTTCCTCAACATTGACACATGAAAAACGTCATGTATCGCTGCTAACTCATCAGGCAGCCTCAATCGATAAGCCAACTGTCCAATCCGCTCAACAATCTCGAAGGGACCAATGAATCTAGGAGCTATTTTGCCTTTAAATCTGAATCGCATAATTCTCTTGAAAGGAGAAACTTTGAGAAATACTCAATCGCCAACCTCAAACTCTAAAGGTATGCGTCTTCTATTAGCATAGCTAGATAAACGGTCTTGAGCAGCTTTCATTCTACTCCGAATCAAATCGATCTGATCTTTCATGTGCTGAACAAACTCCGATGTAGAAAGCTGTCTCTCACCAACTTCTTCCCAACAGATCGGAGATCTGCATTTGCGACCATACAACGCTTCAAATGGAGCCATCCCGATAGTCACCTGGTAGTTGTTATTATACGAAAACTCTACCAAGGACAAGGAATCCTGCCAGCCACCACTGAAATCCATCACGACTTCTCGCAGCATATCCTCTAAAGTCTGAATGGTCCTCTCAGACTGACCATCTATCTGTGGGTGATAGGCTGTACTCATACAATCTAGAACCCATCGCTTCTTGCAGACTCTTCCAAAAACGAGAAGTGAACCTTGGATCTCTGTCAGATACTATCGAAACAGGAACTCCGTGCAATCTAACCACATGGTCGATGTACAGTTTCGCCATTTTCTTCATGGAACACCTCACATCATAGGGAATGAAATGGGCTGACTTCAAAAGTCTATCAATCACCACCCAAATCGCATCACATCCCCTACTCGATCGAGGTAGATGAGTCACAAAATCCATGGCGATGTGCTCCCAATTCCATTGGGGCACCTCCAAACTCTGTAGAAATCCACCAGGTCTCATCCTCTCAGCCTTGACCCGCTGGCAATTCCGACATCTAGCAAAAAAACCAGAGATGTCGTTCTTCATGCCTTCCCACCAGTAGTGAGACTTCAAGGCATGGTACATATTTCTCTCGCCCGGATGCACACTATACCGACTACAATGCGCATCGTTCAGAATGATCTCTTTCAAATCGATCAAGTTCGGAACCACCAATCTTCCTCGAAACCTCAGACATCCATCAGAAGTAACAGAGAAATCCTTAGACTGACCACTTCGGGCTTTAATCTTCAACTCATGAACATATGGATCAGTCCTCTGCGCCTCCCTGATGTCACTCACAATCTGCGGTTCTACTTGGATCGAAGAAACCATAAAGTACTGATCAACAGGTTAAAATCGCCAACCAGAAGTACTCAACTGCTCGTAGACCTTTGAAACACTCAAAAACGAAAGCATCGCAGGCTGGGTCTTCCTACTCAAAGCATCTGCTACTGAGTTCATCCGCCCAGGCTGATACTGAATCTCACAGTTAAAGTCCTTGAGCAATTCCATCCATCGTCGTTGCCTCATATTCAGATCAGACTGCGTGAAGATATATCTCAGGCTCTTGTGGTCGGTGTACACCACAAATTCTTCGCCATACAGATAATGTCGCCAAATCTTCAAGGCAAACACTATCGCAGCCAACTCCAAATCATGAACAGGGTACCTCGTCTCGTGAGGCTTCAATTCTAGAGACGCATAGGCAATCACGTACCATTTCTGCATCAAAACACATCCAAAACCATTGAGAGAAGAATCGGAGCACACAACGAATCCTCCAGATCCAGACGGCAGAGCCAAAACAGGAGCAGTAGTCAACTTCTCCTTCAACGTCTGAAAACTGTACTCGAATTCATCCATCCAAACGAACTTTTGATCCTTCTGAGTCAATTGAGACATCGGCCTGGCTATCGAAGAGAACTTCTCGATAAAACGCCTGTAATAGCCAGCCAATCCCAAAAAGTTGCGGATCTCGGAAACGTTCCTAGGTCTCTCCCAGTTAAGAACTGCTTCGACCTTACTCGGATCCACCGAAATCCCTTGCGCTGAAATCACATGACCCAAAAATATAGTTCTATCAAGCCAAAATTCGCACTTGCTGAACTTGGCGTACAATTGCGATCTCTCAATCTCTGCAACACCAATCTGAGATGCTCCTTATGCTCTCTTATGCTCCTCGAATACACTAGGATGTCATCTATGAAGACGATCACGAACCGATCGATGTACTCGCTAAAGACGCGATTCATCAAATTCATGAAAACAGTTGGGGCATTCGTCAACCCAAACGGCATGACCAGAAACTCATAATGCCCATATCGAGTCCGAAAAGCTGTCTTCTCCATGTCAGCGTCTCTAATCTGCAACTGGTGATAACCAGAGCACAAATCAATCTTCGAGTATACGACCGATCCTTGCAAATGATCGAACAAGTCATCAATCCTCGGCAAAGGATATTTATTCTTCACCGTCGCCTTATTCAACTGTCGGAAATCCACGCACATCCTCATAGACCCATCTTTCTTCTTCACGAAAAGAATCGGAGCTCCCCAAGGCGACATACTCGATCTGATGAAGCCTTTCTCCAAGATATCTCTCAAATGATCCTTCAGCTCTTTCAACTCTGCTGGCGCCAACCGATACGGAGCTCTAAAAATCGGGACGGTACCGGGCACCAACTCGATGCTGAAGTCGATCTCACGTCTTGGATGGAATCCAGGAATCTCATCAGGAAACACGTCGGGAAACTCTCGCAGGCGTCTCCTCAGCCTGCTCTCTCATCAAAGCGTTCGCTTGGGCCTGCTGTGGAATCTGGAACTGAGGTCTCGAAGGATCCAAACCTAGAAGGCTCACGGGGTTGGAATCCAGATCGCTGGGTAGGGACAGGAAACTGCGGTCTCTGAGAAGAACCACCAGCTGGTCCCTGCTGCGAAGGAACTGAAGACTGACCCCTCAACGAAGGACATACTCTCTGAAAATGTCCGGGCTGTCCACAGTTATGGCAAACCCTTGAACTCCACGACACTGCGAAGTCGGATGCCTTCCTCCGCACTGTCCACAAGACATGATGCCTGAACCACTGCCAGAACCAGAACTCGCCGAACCAGAGGAACTCGAATTCGCCTTCTTCTTGAACTGTTTCCCTCGAGGTCAAAACCTTTGGCGATTCGACTGCTGCTGCGACCCTTGATGAGAATGGAAAGATTGCGATGCATCCTGCACAGGTTGATAGGTGCGTCCAGTAGTCGGCTGAGTCGGAGCATCCTCCTGTTAGAGTAGATGCCCAACTAGCCAACTTGTGGCGTGTGGGTTTATAGACTCTTGTATATGACAATCTTTATATATGATATTCGCATTTATTTATATGGCATTCTTTACTTTCATTGTGTTGTATAACAAAACGGTCATTTTGCACTGGGGTTCTGAAAAATGGTTTTTCAGATCATAGTACTCAGTTTTGGAAACTGAGTCGATCGGTCTGATCTGATCGGCGATCGGAGTTACAATGAAGTCACGGTGATGGGGATGAACCGAATGTTCATCCGTTGGACCCTTGGGCCGTTCCAAGTCCATCATTAAGTCTACTTAAGGTACACTTAGACTTAATCACTCACAACTTGCAACAAACCCTAACCCTAAAAGCTCTAGTAGCCGCCGCCCCTCCTCTCCTCAAAAAGCCGTCGCCGCCGCCGTCGCCGCCTCTCTCGCCAGAATTTGTTCCGGCCAACTTGACGAGGAGAATCCGTCCGGGCCGATCTCGTCAGGCCTTCTAGTGCAGGCTGACGAAGTAGTCTCCCTTCCGGTCGTGGACCTGATTGACATAATATACCTCCGCCTACCGTGAAGTGCCGGTTTCCTCGTGAAACTGGTCGGAGCCAGGCGCCTATACGCCAGAAAGGTAACCCCGAGAAACACCCTATGAATGTCATATTGTGTTTGATTTAGAATTGTATTGATCGTCTCCCGGCCCAATTTTTGTTCTTTCGCTGCCTCGCCGGGAGGCGTGATCCGGATCCGCCGTGGTTCCCCAACAGTGGTATCAGATCCAAGGCTCGGATCTGATCAATACAATTGCTGCCTTATTGTATCTAACTTTCAATTTTCAGAATCGAACAAACAAAATTTTAGGCTGGAACCGTCGCGGCGCCGCCGCGCATGGTGGCGCCCCACCGCGCGCGGTACATGCGCGCTGGCCGCGCATAGCTGGCCTTCGCTAGACGCTGCATCGCGCAAATTGTCACGCGCCGTTACCCGCGCACTGGTTGCGTGGTGGCCGGCCAAACGCCGCTGCCCTCGCGCACATGTTTGCGCGGTGGTCGATTGCGGCGCGCGGCCGTGCGCCTGGAGTGGCGCGACGATGCGCAACGTCGCGTGCGGACTTCTGCCGCGCGATGGTGCAATCGTTGCACACCGGACGGCCGATGGCCAGCAGGCCATGGCGTGATTTGTTGCGCCATAATCAGCGCACGATGTCGAGAGGAGCGCCGCGCTTGTCGCGGCCGTGCGTGGCCTTTGCGCCGCGCGCGTTTTTCGTGGTGGCGGTAAAAAATCTTAAACTTTCTGGAAAACATTTTTGAAAGCATCAATATCATTTCAAAACATCATTTTGAACCCATATTTCCTTTCCATTTTCACGTTTAAAACATATTAAAACATGAACTTCGAAACTTACAATAGCATATAGGCAAGAAGACTCAGAAACATGAATATAGGCTTTAAATGGTGAGTCAAGAACAGCTTTTACTTGCCTTAACAGTAGCTTTGCAACAACAGCTGATCCCTGCAGAATTCTTCCCCTTGAGCAATACACGAACTTCTTTGCAAATTACTTTGAAGAACACAGGAGGATTTCTTTGAAAGTGATAAAGATCTTTCTTCAAAAACAGGTTTAAATACCTAAGGGATTAGTGGCAAGCTACTTGTAATATTTAGCATGACACACTTTCAACAAGTTGCAGTATTTTAATAAAAACTCCCTTCTAACCATTTTAATTTGTAAAGTACCAAACCTTTTCCAAAAGAAATCATTTCACCTCCTTAAAACATTTTTCGATCGATTTAAACCAGCTCGTGCATCACTCTTTGGAGTCACCTGCTGGTACCAGCCGCAGCGCATCCTACTTGCTAACATCGATAAATCAGCAAGTTCATAACATTTAAAATTGCCAATTGGCCCATGAAATCAATAAAATGCATAATTGTGGTCCTATGGATTTTTGGGGCGTTACAAATTGAGTCACTTCGTAGAAGGGTTGAAGCCGATGTTCAAAATGAATGTTAGGCTATCGGTGCCAAGGACTTATAGAGAAGCAGTGGATAGAGCCCTGCAAATTGAAAGGGATTGGAAGGATCTTGATGAAGAAAGGCAGCAAAAGAGACAAGCCTTTCAGCAGAAGGACCCGAGACCATTCAAGAAACAGAACAAGAATCAGTAGAGGCCTCAAGAACAAAAGACTCATTGATCCAACCTATAAGCTACTGTTCCTGCTGGTAATGCTGTCCATGGGCTGCTTTGGCTTCGGGAAGTTCTTAGCAATGTGGCCTTGAACACCACACTTACAACACACGTCTTGCCCAGCCCTACACTGACCAGCATGCTTTTTGTTACACATAAGGCAAGTTGGTTTGATATTCATCCTGGGGACTAAGTTGCTCTGTTGGGCTGTTCTAGAGATTCCTGCTGATCGGTCTTTGATTGCTTAGGTGACTTCTGCTTCCTAAACTGAGAAGCCTGGCGTTTCTGCTTGCGGCTAAACCCTTTCTGAGAATTCCCATGGATAGGTCCTTGGCCTGAAGGATGGCCACTTCCTTGACTTAGTTGTCTTACTAACTGCTCTACTGGTGGAGTTATAACCACTATCACACATGCGGGACCACCTAATTTAACCTCTTTGATGGTGCTGCCCCTTCTTTCCCCACGTCTACCTCTACCTCGTCCAGACATCTTACAATCTATAGCCCGTAATCCACCACAATTGCAATAATCAGAACATGCAAAAGTTAAAAACAAATGCTCTGAAACATAAAATAAACTCACAACTTAGAGGAACAGACGATGAACTTTGATCCAGATGATGGTGAGTGTGTTTATATCAGGAACGTTGCTCTGATACCATGTTGTGACGCTCGAACCCACGGGAATCACGAGAATGGGGTGAATAAAAATTTTCGAATAAAAGAAGGGCTAAAAGATAATTCGCTATAGGCTGTATTTCCTATAACTTGAAAGAAAACTCGAAACACAAACCGAACACAGACACAATACTAAATACTGGAAACGGAGCCAACTGCTGAAACATATTTGCCGAAAAACAGAGTATATCATATAACATTGCAATTGCTATTTACAACCAGCTGCTATTCTATGTAAATATACAACCGTTGCAACTGATCTAATACAGATCCTACAAAAGATAAACAACATTATCCTAGACACGGATTACGTTGGCCCCTTGATAAACACAACCACCCAGCTGCTGGTTTCAAGTTTCACATGCTGTTCGTCCATCAGTTGTCACACCTGCACCATTTTAAAAGCTAGTGAGCCTAAAGGCTCAGCAAGTAAAACCTGGGTAATAACAATTCAAATATACAGGTGGACATCCGTTCAATACATATGTTAAGGAACTTCGATGAACAATATCATTTTCGTAAACAATTCAATAAACATCAGAAGGGAGCACGTCCAACATTTAAGAATCGTACTCCAGATTTTGAAAGATAAGCAGTTGTTTGCTAAATTTAGCAAATGTGATTTCTGGATGGAGAAAGTATCATTCTTAGGCCATATAATTTCTAAGGATGGAATAGAAGTTGACCCAGCCAAGGTAGAAGCTGTTCGAGACTGGCCAGCACCAAAGAATGTGGCAGAGATAAGGAGTTTCTTGGGTTTAGCTGGATATTATAGGTGATTTATCCAAGGATTCTCTAAGATAGCTGTTCCTTTGACAACGTTAACAAGGAAGCAGGTGAAATATAACTGGACAGTTGAATGTCAAAACAGTTTTGACAAATTAAAGCAAGCGCTGATTGAAGCACCTGTATTGACGATGCCAACTGATCAAGGAAAATTTGTAATTTATACCGATGCTTCTAAGTTGGGACTAGGAGCTATGTTGATGCAGGATCATAAAGTAATATCATACGCATCTAGAAAGCTGAAGGATCATGAGAAAAATTACCCAACGCATGACTTAGAACTAGCAGCTGTTGTCTTTGCCCTTAAGATATGGAGGCATTACCTTTATGGGGAGAAGTGTGAGATATTTACAGATCACAAAAGTTTGAAATACTTCTTTACCCAGAAAGAATTGAATATGAGGCAGAGGCGATGGTTGGAGCTGGTTAAGGATTATGATTGTACTATCAGTTATCACCCAGGAAAAGCAAACGTGGTAGCTGATGCTCTAAGCAAAAAATCAGCAGGACTAGCGCAATTGACTGTTCAGAAATCATTGGCGACTGATATTGAAAGGTTTGGACTCGAGATAGTGTCCAGCAGCAACAGTAATATGATTTAGGAGACCTCTCAGTAAGATCAAATTTTTTAAATCAAATTCGAGAAGGTCAGCAGCAAGATGAACAACTGAAGAAATGGGTTAAACAAGATAAAGAAAGAGGCAGCAGTCTCTATTTTTCAGAAGATGGAATTGTTAGGTATTTGGGCAGAATCTGGGTACCCCAAGTAGATGATTTAAGAGCTGAACTTTTGAAAGAAGCTCATACAGCTCCATATTCAGTACATCCAGGAAGTACGAAAATGTACAAGGACCTGCAGCAGTTGTATTGGTGGTCAGGAATGAAGAGGGATGTTGCTAGCTTTGTAGCTGAATTTTTAACGTGTCAGCTGGTGAAGGCTGAACATCAGCGACCAGCTGGATTGTTGAAACCACTGCCTATTCCAGAATGGAAGTGGGAATGTATAGCGATGGATTTTGTGACTGGATTACCAAGGACTGTTCAAGGATACAACTCCATTTGTGTTATAATTGATCGACTCACTAAGTCTGCTCATTTCTTACCAGTTAAACAACATATGAGGTGAGCAGGTACGCAGAATTGTATGTTAAGGAAATAGTAAGGCTACATGGTGTTCCAGTTTCTATTGTATCGGACAGAGATCCTAAGTTTACATCAGCATTTTGGAAAAGTCTACACAAGGCTATGGGTACAAAATTGACATTTAGTACTGCGTTTCACCCCCAGACTGATGGACAATCAGAAAGGGTGATTCAGATTTTAGAAGATTTGCTCAGAGCATGTATTGTGGATTTTTCAGTAGGTTGGGATGCGAATTTGCCACTGGTAGAGTTTGCCTACAATAACAGTTTCCAAGCTTCGATTCAAATGGCTCCATATGAAGCTTTGTATGGCAGAAAATGTAGAACACCACTTCATTGGGATGAAGTGGGTGAAAGAGCTGGTTTGGGACCAGATGTTGTGGAACAAACAGCAGCAGCTGTTAGAAGAATAAGAGAAAGATTGAAAGCTGCTCAAAGTCGGCAGAAAAGTTATGCAGATAATCGAAGAAGGGAACTGAATTTTGAAACATGTGATCAGGTATTTTTTAGAATAGCTCCAATGAAAGGAGTTATGCATTTTGGAAAGAAAGGAAAGTTGAGTCCAAGGTATATTGGACCATACGAGATTTTAGAGAAGGTAGGAACGCTCGCCTATCGACTAGCGCTGCCTCCACAAATGTCAGCAGTGCATAATGTTTTTCATATATCAGCTTTGAGGAAATATATTCCCCACCCTTCGCATGTGCTGAGTTATGAGCCAATTCATTTAGCACCAGATTTAAGCTACGAAGAGCGACCAGAAAGAATTCTCCTCCGAGAAATTAGAAGATTAAGAAACCGTAGTATTCCTATGGTTAATATACAATGGTCCTGTTAGAGTAGATGCCCAACTAGCCAACTTGTGGCGTGTGGGTTTTATAGACTCTTGTATGAAACAATCTTTATATATGATATTCGCATTTTCTTATATGGCATTCTTTACTTTCATTATGTGTGTAATGATTTACAATTGTGTTGAGTAAAGACCTAGAATACACTAAAGCGTATGTTAGATGTGATAGTGGGTATGACGGCTATCATGAAACACATCTAATAGTCGCTGTGTATTCTAAACGTGTTCCTAGTCGATTGGGCCGTCAAAATGAGAAGAGGATTTCGGGAAGTGCGACTTCCTAAAAGTCAACAGGGGTCAAGCCGGGGTTTCCCGTTGTTGAGGGGCAAAACGGTCTTTTTGCACTGGGGTTCTGAAAAATGGTTTTTCAGATCATATTATTCAGTTTCGGAAACTGAGTCGATCGGTCCGATCTGATCGGCGATCGGAGTTACGATGAAGTCTCGGTGGTGGAGATGAACTGAATGTTCATTGTTGGACGCGGGCCCGTTGGGCCGGTCCAAGTCCAACACTTAATCTATTTAAATGTATTTAGGAGACTTAATTGTAACACAACTCTGATAACTTGAACCCTAACCCTAAAACCAGCCGCCCCTCCTCTCCTCCCCAAGCGCCGCCGCCGCCGCCCGCCGTGCGCCGCCGCCGATCGTCGCCGGAAAATTGTTTCCGGCCAGTTCGACGAGGAGAATCCATTCGTGCTGATCTCGTCAACGCTTCTAGTGCAGCCTGACGAAGGAGTCTCGGTTCTGGTCGTGGACCGGATTGGCGATAATTTACCGCAATCTACCGAGAAGAGCCGGATTCTTGTAATACCGGTTGGAGCCAGGCACAAGTGCCAGCAAGGTAATCCGCTTAAACATCCTATGAATGTCGTAGTTTGTTTTTATGAATTTTCGTATTGATGGCCTCCCGGTTTTCATTCTATTGTTCAGGAGAGGTCTGTCAACAGATATCTCCTGTACACAATTGATGCTTATTTGTTAACATATTCCTCTCCATTCTACGCAATATTAAAAACAGTTTTGTCTAGGTGTGATGTTTTAAAGATTTTGGCGCGTCAATATTTTTTTACCTTTTCCAGTACAGGTAAAATATTTGCAAAATCTTTTCTAAAAATAGTACGCACCATCGGATGATTGACACGTGTTGTCCCTCATTCTCATCGTCACATCAACATTCTTTCTCTCTCCTCACCGTTCATATT
>KQ999933.1:69236-83245 GCA_001598015.1 Dorcoceras hygrometricum | reverse complement strand
CCCCCCCCTTCTGAACTCCTATTTACTTAGTGATCCTATTTCTGGGACCATCAGTTTTTCTACAGTAGAGGATATGCTTACGGGGAGAGATATTTTCGAAGTGTTGGAAAAAAAGAATGACGATCGCACGGTCAACGTCTTCTATTTATATAACTCAAATAAGGGGTTCACTCCCCCCCCCCCCCCCTTCTGAACTCCTATTTACTTAGTGATCCTATTTCTGGGACCATCAGTTTTTCTACAGTAGAGGATATGCTTACGGGGAGAGATATTTTCGAAGTGTTGGAAAAAAAGAATGACGATCGCACGGTCAACGTCTTCTATTTATATAACTCAAATCTCCAGATCTGTTGAACAGTAGCCACCGACAACTCAGTCTCACATATATTACCAACTCAGATCTGAGCACCATACCAGATTTGGACTATTCCCCGCTATAATAGATCGCTACCTCCAAACGACGTCGCCCAGGCGTCCCACTCAGATCTGACCAACTCACTAGTCTCTCTCTCTCCCAGCTGGTCTACGTCATCCAGCTGCACTCTGGTACAACACGCACCAGATCTGGTATCTCAAAACAGTACACAGCATACCCAACAGTAATAGATCCGAACGTAAGCAGTAGCAACAGCTCTCTCCTTCGAATCATCTAGCTCTAATATGCTCCAGACCAGTTTACATCTGGAAGACTTGTTCAGCGTTCTACAACACGCAACAGCTCAGAGCTGTTCCATCTACACAGACCAGCTTACATTTACTAAGCATACTAGCTCAGACTTGGCCCGTCCTAGATCAGCTCACGCCTCATCTGGTCTATGCTAAACCCGATTAATTAAATTAATTGCTCCACAAATCTTTTGGGTCTCACAGTATTGATCGGCCGGACAGCTCTCGCAAACGGCGCCCTAAACTGAAACATATCAGCAAAGATAAAAGCTGATTGACAATTAAAATTACAAATAGATCATTTTATCTTTACATTTGTGGAATTATGGATTTTTGGGTGTTACATGCAATCACAGACATTATTCAGAGGGTGTCGGAAGTGTTTCCGACGAAACCCCTCCGATTCCCAAGTCAGGTCGGATACTCGGGAATATAGAACAAGTGTGTATTTTAAGGCAGAGAGCTTACATGTTTTTGAGTGAATGTAATGTGAGGCATACCTGGGTACTTATAGAGGGGCTAAGCGATGATTGCGGACATGACACAATGCATGTGATGCAATTGAGCATGTCTTATGGCTGATGTTATACCCGAGTTTGAACAATTCTTCATGCGAGATTATCACCCTGAATTTCTCGGGATGAGACTAATTCAACGTGTACTCATTTTATGTCATTAGAGGTGTGATCGTTGGAAAGAATATAATGTGCCCGGGAGTTCGGCTACTGGCCCGTCCTGTTACCTCGAGCTCATGATATAGGGTGGTCGTTGGTCCTCGGGGCAAAATGTGTTCCTTCAAGGGTGTCGGATCCTCGGGTCTCGAGGTGGCTATGGATGATATCAGATTCTTATACTATAAGCATATATATTCTATATTGTTATAGCTAGACCCATAGGAAAATTAGATTTGACACTTTAATGAATATACAAATTTATCCGTTTTTATTTAATAATTAGAGTGCAATAATGTAAATTAACTATTCAAAAATTTTCACATTCTTCTCCCACTATTCATTATCCTATCTGCTTTCCACATTCTTTTCCCACTATCCATTTTCGTATCCATAATCTCATTATTTTAACAAATAAACACAAATTCTGATTAAATTTAAATTTTAAAACAGATTTATAATCATATTCAAAATTTTAAAATCTTTTAATAATATTTAATGTTATTATTATGCACATGTGTTGCATGTGCGCTGTGCACTAGTCTGAATCGATACGTTGATATCATAATTTCCAACTTCAGCCAAGTATGTGAAGGAACCGAAGTTTCGTGTCTTCTTGACAGAAAACAACCAACCGGAGTAGGCATCATTTAGGCTTAGTTTGGGAGCTGGAAGTGAGATGAAGGGAAGGGAAAAAAAAACTTATCTTTCCCTCTCAATCCTCTAAAAAATGGGAGGAAAGTATTTTGATAAACATAATACAATTTTTCCCTCTCAATCCTTTCTTTTCTCTCAGTGGGTAAACTCCCAAATAAAGTTAAATTAATTTTTCCTTCCAACTATTTTGCTTTCCTCTCATTTTAAAACTCCCAAACAAAGCCTTAGCTAGAAAGTCAGATCACACCGAAAGTGACAAAATTTCAAAATTTTCCTGACGTATAAATGACGATTTTGGATTTGATATTTACTATTTCAGTCTTGATATGTTATCTTTGTTTTTTTTTTTCTTCTTTTGTTATTTTTAATGTATTCTTTTCTGTCGTAATACTCATTCGATATCCATTTCAAACTGTAGGATCGAGCGCTTACCGCTTTACCAAAAGCTATAGCTGGTGGTAATGGTGCAACTCCAATCTTTTAAACCGTATAACAACACAAGCGCCACGTTTCGATCGCTCTACCTAGCAGGGGCAATTATTGCACCTCAACAATCCCCCTCCCACTAATTGCACTCCTTGCAATCAATGGGAATCGAACCCGTGACCTTGGCTCTGATACCAATTGTAGGACCGAGCGCTTGCCGCTTTACCAAAAGCTATAGCTGGTGGTAATGGTGCAACTCCAATCTTTTAAACCGTATAGCAACACAAGCGCCACGTTTCGATCGCTCTACCTAGCAGGGACAATTATTGCACCTCAACACAAACTCAAATTCATAATGTCATGTCAGCGTTCCAAATTAAAATGGCTAAAATTATAAAAAATCAAGAGAATTAAAAGCTAATTTTAACGATAGGAATTGGATTCAAAACTCCAATACTAACAAATCACGAAAGTGGGCCTTTAGCCTCAATCCACATATCAAATGGGCTGAGTCATATTACAAAGCCAATTTTATCCATTTCAATTCTCCTCCGGCGGGAGAAAAATAGGGGTGACCATGTTCAAATTTCGATTGGCGCCACTGTCTCGCCGAACAAATCAAAGTCCCTCCAAATCCAAATCATTCGTCGCTTAAATTCTTCCCCTCGATTCCGAGCCCTAAAATAGTCAGAAATCTAAAATTAGCTTTTTTGGAAATTCCATACTTTCGGCTAATATGGCAGTTGCTTCAGGTTCTCCTTCCAAGAAGAGTGTATCTCGGAAGGAGAAAATCATGAGCCGACAGAAGAAGGAAAAAAAGTCCCAGAAACCATCTGGGTCTGTGGAAAATTTTGTTGTTTCTTCGCCTTCGAAGAGAAACAAGCCTTCCGGAGTGCGGCTTGTGGGTGGCCGGATTTATGATCCCGTCAACGGGAAAACTTGTCATCAGGTGTTCCGATTGACTCCACAAAACATTGACATTGGGATTCCTTCGTTAATTTACTTGTTTTTTTAGTTGAGGAGAAGTGAGCAGATTTGGCTTTCGTATATTGTGAGCGGTAATTAATTCAAAATTTTAAGAATATTGGCGGAGGAAGCGATAATTATCTACGGGAGCAAAATTTTAAAACCACCCCAAGTAAGAAAAGAAATGGGATGCTTAAATTTCTGTGTAGTGAATGTCACACGAAAAATATTTTCGTGTATGATCTCTAAGCTTTGTCACTAACATCATTACGATAAGTAGTGCTTCAAAATTAGTTGGGATGTTGATCTATGGGCTCGAAACAATCATTTCATTCCATGAAGCTCAGAATTGGTCTATACTGTATTTATGTATATTCTGTCATAGGCTAACTCCTTGTGCAGCATAAACGTAATTATGTCAAGTTGTTTTTATCACTCCACTTTAAGTCTGCCACAGCAGAGTCTCCATCATTACCACAACATTATTGGTGATACACTGTTTTTGAAATGTGTTCAATTCTCTCACTTTTTTGACAAGAAACTGTCTGCTTTAAACTTGATGATTTGTAGTGTCGTCAAAAAACTAGAGACTTTGTGGCAGCATGCACAATTCAGAGGAACAACAAACCATGCCCCATTATGTTTTGCCATAAATGCCTCTTGAACAGGTTATTGCCCTCTTATTTATCATAAGATTTTCAAACAATTTTTGTTTGGATGTTTGCGGATTAATCTTGTAAACATCTTCGTTTATTTATGCATTTATTCTATGTTAGGTATGGAGAGAAAGCGGAAGAAGTATCTGTTTCAGGGGAGTGGAGTTGTCCTAAATGCAGAGGGATTTGCAACTGCAGTATTTGCATGTGAGTTTTCTGACATATTTCTGGTGGCTTTCTTCCTGTACTTTCCTGATAAATTTGTGTATCATCTAGGAAGAAAAGAGGTCATCAACCCACTGGTATACTTATCTCTACAGCAAAGGCAACTGGATTTTCTTCTGTTTCTGAGATGCTTCTTAAAGGGATGGGGCATTTCACCACCATGGTTGCTTCACCGACTAAGGTAGCCACCTTAAATAAGATGTATAGCGTCATGAATAGGCAAATTTTAGATGTTATTGCATTGTGTTTGCTATGTAATTTGTCTTATGCCTGCTTCTGAAATTAACAGAAAGCTGCCTCGTCTCCTAGCAAACGGGGAAAGGAAAATTCATTTGATGGTAATGTGGATGCAAATCTACCAAATCCTACTGGGATGAAGTCGAAGGAAGTTAAGGCTGTGAAAAATGGCAACACAGACAATGGTGCCTCTCCAAAGAGGATTGGCCCTAAAAAGGGAAAAATAATGCAGGAGCATCCTGAAGAAACACATCATCAGAAGGTGATTACGGATATTTTAACAAGAGAAAATGGCTTGCGAGCTGGTGAGAACAAAACAAAGAAAATGAAGAGGGATAGATCAGATGGGATGGACAGTAGAACTGACGATAAAGTAAACTTGAAAGAGAATGTCGCGAAGAAACTAAAGACAGCGAGGAATGGATTAGAAACTGAGGCTCATAATAACAAGAACAAATTCAATTTAGTCAGGAGGACAAGTCCTAGAAAGTTGGATGCCATTATTAATAAATTTAAGAAAAGAGAATCATGTGATTCTAGAGATGATGTAAAAGAAATTGTTACCAATGATGCCGTTGGAAAAGGTAAAACAAAAAATGGGAAGGCAAGCAGCACTGCAAATAAGAAAGACATCCTGAAGCCCCTAGATGAAGATTTTGATGTTAAAATTCCATTGCCCATTGGAACTGACTTGAGAAGTGTTGCTGGAATTGATGTATGTGCAGAAGATGTTGGAGAAGCTTTGCAGTTCTTAGAATTCTGTTCTATTTTCGGAAAGGCAAGTGATAGCAATCATAATGAATCTGATAACAGATATCTTGTTTGATACAGTTGGAACTCTGCACGTGTTGCATTTTTTTAGGTTTAAATAGCTTTAAATCTCGTATTTCTTACTTCCGACCCCTTCAGTTATAAGCTGCATTTGATAATTTTCTACTGTTAATTACTTCCAGGCAATCAGCCAGTAGTTCATTCCTGTTGATCATCCCTTCAAGTTTAATATGTACGAGCTGTAACCTGTTAATGATACTTGGTCAGTTTGATTGTCCTAATTTTCCTTATCTCTATCATTTTGGTCAACAGATCCTTGAGGTGAAAAAAGGGCAACCACAACATATTCTTCGAGACTTATTACATGGGCGAACTGGACGCCAAGGAAAATTTTCTGCAACTGTCCAGTTCTGTATTCAGCTGTTATCTGTTATACGGACTGATAGAGGGGAAGAGTATGGCTCAATATCTTGTAAATTAGCAAGTGAATTAACTCTTTGACAGGACAAATTGATAACTTGTTTTCCATTTTTTGCAGGGAAACTCTAAGCCCATCAAATGGGAAAAACTCATGGTTCCATGCACTTAAGAAATGCTTGTCCGAATCTAGAGGTTCTCTTAAAGCACATGGATTGGATTATTTAGATAACGCATCTGACTACGAGACACTAACTACTTCAAAAAAGCTTAAGCTCTTAAACTTTCTGTCTGATGAAGTTCTTGGAACTGAGTGGGTACCTTTTCCATTTTATGTTTTAGTTGTGCTTCATTTCAAGTTACATAGATTCACTACGTTTTCATCATATATAGAAAGGTACGAAATTGGATAGATGACCAAAACACAAAGCATGCTGAAACAGTCAAGGAAGCTAAGCAACTGGTTACTGAAGCAAAAAACAAGGTAATGAGAATCATTAAGATCAAGGGCTTTTTACGTTTCTCAGAAATTTGTTTTCCATAAAACTTGTTTACTTCAAACAGGAGAAGTCTCTGAAGCAGAAAATGCAAGATGATATTGCCAAGGCAATTGTCATCAATAACAGTTCCTGTCTTTCAATCTCCGAGCACGAAGCAATTGTCTCCCGCATTAAAGCGGAGGCAGCACAAGCTCATGCCAAGGCGCTCCAGTCAACGGGCATGTTGAACAGTAAGTACTAAGGATTCATCCAATTACATAAATATCATCCAAAGACCAACTTCATATAACCCTTCATAGTGGGATGCCAAAACTTTTTTATCATATTCTACTATCTTCTCTATATGAAAATAGTGTCTCACATCTAACACTTTTGAAGTTATGAAAAATCTATTTTAGAAGTCTACACATTTTTGCAATTCAAGCTGGAAGCAATATTGCTCTTTGCTGTTACTCGAGTTCATGTTACTTCATGCTTTGATCATTAACGTGCATATTTTTTTCTGATATTCTGGCATCTTTCTATACACTTTTTGCAGATAAAAAGAAATCTGATGCTGTAAGAATAGAACCTATCTTCAAGGGTCATGGTGGTCATGCGTACTGGAAATTGAATTGCATAGGAAAGTCTGATGTGCTGTGCCAAAGTAAGTCATGACATGTTTGCATACCTTTGCAAGGTACAGTGCTCAAGGCAAAAAAAGTTTGAAGTCACAATTTTCATCTTTGATCAGTAGATGTTGAAAATCCAGAATTGCTCGCCTTCGATGAGAAATGGATTGTTATTGGTGCCGAAGGAAAAGAAGCGATTGAAAAGCACATCGGCTATATAAGGTACTACTCTTATACCATAAGAGAGTGAATTGTATCACTCACTTTGCTATGAATGCCTTAAAAACTTTATCGTTTCAGCAAAGTCATTTTACATATATATATAAAACCACAGATGGAGGATAGTTCAGGTCACAAAATTAGTGTAAAGGGACTTCGGAAATGTGGCCATAATGCACCAAAAGTTGTCGACTAATACTGCGAATGATGTTTGCATATGTTTATTGATGTAAGAATGTGTTACGTGCATTGCATTAGAATTTGAAAGTAGGTAGTTGAACGTTGGTATATGAGATTTGTTTCTATTCGAGTGTCCATATTTGATGTGTCTGGAGGACAATACATGAAACTTGCCCCGTCTGGGAAAATCAGATGAGACCGCTAAAGCTTATTTGAAAAAAGTTGAAACCTTTGCGTACTTTTAAACTTCTAACTGGAGCTTTCGATTAGAAAAACATGAATTGAAATTTTTTTGAGTTGAATAGTTAACTAAAATCAACCATTAAAAACCTGCTCTTATTAAGATCGCAACTAATATCCATTGTTTATAATGGTTTGCGTCTCTCAACTATGAGCATGAAGCGATTATCTTTCAATTCTGTGATATCTATCTTCAATTTGGTAGCTAGCTAGTTTCAGGTTTCTCTGATATATTTGATTGCAGAGGACGAAGAATAAGGGCGTCAAGGGGACGAAAGATCCCAACATGTACTACATCCTGAATTTTACCCACCCAGCCATCTAAGACTGTCAACAATCACTCCTTTTACCGGAGACTACTAAATGATCTTGAACATTACCAAGTCTCGTTTTCTTTCTATGAGTGACGTATTGTATGGTAATGTCCAATTTTCTCGAAGAACATTCATGTGTTTGGACAATTTTGATTTAGTTGATCATGTCTTCATTGTAAAACGAACGAAAAAATTATATATTAAAAGTTTTTTTGTCTATCAGATTCATGGAGACAATTGACGAGAAGTCGCTTGTAATGAATATTTTATGAAGTAATTCTTGAGATTTACTTTTTCCTTATTTTTCTATGGGTTTTGCCAATTTGTGGGTATTGAACATACATTTGACTATACATGTGCCACAAAAATGTACATAATTCATTTACAAAAGTATTGCATTCAGTGTTTCCATAGAGGACCTGTAAAACTTGCACAAAATATTACGGTGTTGTGTTGGAAATTAGCTTGACCTCGTATAAATTGTTCTGTCCCTCGGCTGCATCCACAAACTCGAACCCATGTTAATCAGAACTTGAAACAAATATATACAAAATACTAGTGCAAGCCGACGAGACTCACCAATTTCAGCTGTGATTCCGGGTCCAAAGAAAGAAGTGAACTTTGCCTTGAAATATGAGAAATATTGAAGAAATTAGCTAGGGGGGATTTGGAATTTCGGAAGAGTCGCATTATCATTGAGAATCACAATATAATATTTTCACATAGGATTACTATTAGCCTACCTGTCTTTGCTCAAAATCAGACAGACTCAGGGCTTTAGCCGCAAATACCATTGTCAAACAGTAAAGACCATTCTCAGTAACCTAAACAAAAAAATAAGATCACAAGTTCAAATAAGAACAGCCTGTCAAAATTCGCAAAACAATCACAAACGTAGAAATTCATAGTGCAACTGATCAACTTAAACTGAAGCTCACGGTAGTAAAAGCAAATGAATATAATTGTAGATAACCATCTTTAGTGAAAAAGCTATCACAAATTTGCCATGGAGATAAAACTCATTGACAGCATTAGCAACATAAAGCAAGTTCCGGGTCATACTTCTTCCCGGATACTTTGTAGAATAGGCGCACTCCTGCGTGATATTCCTCCACCCTAATAGAAAATTATAATAGAGACCCATATCAATTGTATGAAATGAGCAAGCATTTAGTTCATCAATGATTTAAATGTTTCGAATTTGGACTGAGATTGGAAGGAGACAAAAGAAAACCAAGGGGTTTGGCTACCTGTCCATATTGGAATATTCGTTTTAATGCTTCATCCAGATGCTGTTCGTCCCCGTAACGGTATCTTGTAACATCATTTCTAACCTATCAAATAGGCAATGAAAATTAGAAGTGCATGGATGATAGCTAAAAATGTTATTTAAAACAATAGCCCTCCAATATCGAACTAATTAACTAAACACAGGAAGCAGTAAAAGGAGAAGGAATATCTTGTGTGGTATTGCAAACTTGAGGGGAATAGGGGATTTAGTATCATCTTAGACTATAGATGTTTCAAATAGGAGCAAGCAATCACAAAGTATGAAGAATGCGACAATTGTTTGCATATACGAGTGAAGTGTACGAAGGAATATGAAATAAACGAACCTGCTTAAGAATTTCAGTTGCACATTTTTCTCTCAGCACCTGAGCATCTGAGTATGTCAAGCAGGGGACTGGCTTAAGCTCTGCGTACTAAAAAAACAATATAAAGACATGAACATCATAAATAAGGCAAGGGTAAAAGGCATAATAAATATATCCTTCTCAATCTCAGCAAGTACAATTAATAAAGGTCTAGATTCCTTGTGAATCATGCATAGGTAAAATTACAAAAAGTACCATATGATTTAGAATAAGCATATGTGCATGATGTAGCTAGTAGAGAAGGAATTGATAATGACAGAATGAAATAGAATGCAGATTGTACTTGAAACTAATAAGAAATTAACCTTTAGAGCCATGCCAATTACTGCGAGTGGAAAGCCATAGGTCAGCATCAGTGCCGACCATTCAGATCCTGGGAGGATGTTAAAGTATGCCCCAAATCCATAGCTATGTAAGCAAACTAGTCAAAATCATCAACCTTATTCATGGTACATTTGCTACTTGAAAATCCAAGTGTACAAAATATATGAAGAGAACTCTATGAAAAGCTTATATTCCGAGGACTCTTCTGAACACATCATTTTGATGCAAAACAAAAGTATGCAGCACTTAATGGGTATTTCTGCTGACCACTATTAAAAAACATGAAAAGGTTAAATTTGTCATGTGACTAGTGCAAGAATAATGGAATGTTGTTTGAATTTATTTGGTCATATATTGTATTGCTTTACCGTGGAGAAGACAAAAAAAGTACATGTACTAAATGCACTTGTCAAGATTTTTAATCGATAATCTCACATTCAAGAGTAAGACCAGGCAATGAGTGGACACATGTAACTCATCTCACTGTTTATTGAATGGCTTGGCCTGGAAAATGCCTCAATATCAGCCCCAAGGAAGGATGCATGGATAAATTCAAGGCAAAAAACTATTACTAGCCTTAGAAAATCAGCATTCTTTCAAAAAGACAAAATAAAGAATGGAAACATTTTGCAGTCTTTGCTAATATCTTCTAAAGGACTGTATATGAGCAATCACTCTATAACCTATCTACCATTGTTTCAAACATGTCACTGGATTCCTTGACATGAACAAATTGGACGAAATGATTTGACTCCAAATTTGACACAACATTTTAATATTGAAGGCATAAATTCTAAAAGTGTAGAGTAGGAAAGATGGTTAATTTCTTTTCCTTAGAAGTTCATCTGATATTAGCTATTATCTTTTGATGCTTTGTGAAAAGCAGTTTTTAGCCGATATACCTAGAAAAAAATCAGAGAAAAACCTTGATTATGATGATGCAATGATCTCTCTCCTTTCAACAATGAAATTATGTCAGACAAGAGAACAATCTCTCATCAAAAGAAGAAAATAATACTCACGAGAGAAGTGTAACGCCAACACTTAATCCAATTACACCAAAAGAAACCTGTACATCATAATCAAAAGTTAGCCATTGTGAAGGAAACTGCTTTACTACCCAAGGTTTCACATGTTTGGAAATAGCATTTTCCCAATACTCTTAACAAGTGATCAAAAGAACTAGACATTAGACATGAGCGGCACAATGACCTTTGTCATAGAAAACCAATTATTGGATTGTCACTAGTTGCTGGACATTGAGAAATTATATAAATCCTTTTATGCTGCAGCCAATTAACTGGAGAAGCTTAAAGCATCCAGAAAAAAAATGCTAAAATACCATTTACCACATCCTACACATCACACTCATTTGAAAATTGATAATCTTGAAAAATAAAGCAGCATACAGTTCAAAAATATTTCATTAGATAGCATGGATTGAGTCGGCCAAACAAATCCAAATGCGAAGATTCATAACAGCTGAAACATTAGGAAATACTTGACAAAAAAACGGTTACCTTGGCAATCGAAAACTCGTTATCCGGAACAGTATCTTTATTGATGTTTGAAGCAGCATCGGCCACAGGAGAGGGTGACTGAGTCGATTCGGCAGCTCTGGGAACAAGTTTGAGTTTCGTTGGAGCTTGATTGTTGAGCAAAATTGAACCTTGATTCCTGGGAATAAAGTAAACACCGGAGAGGTCGAGTTCCACAGACTTTGATGGAGGCAGCAGCCGTCGATTCAGAGAGAGAAAACAGGTTCTTCCAGAAGTTCTAAAACGCGAAGCGGTGAGTGTCATTCCTCCTCCTCCGCCGCTTGAAATAGCCGCCGCCGGTTTCATTTGCATACGTGAGAAGCGAAGTGGTGGTGTTATCCAGAGACTGGAGGGAAGGAAAAACATAATAGTGGCCACTCTTTTTAACTGCCAAATCTTTAGTGATGAGGTGGCAACTGAATGTTCAATTTGTGCTGGTCCACTAACCAATGACAAAAGAAATGAGAAAAATCATATTTTGTAGTAAACAGAGAGGTTGAAAGTTGAAACTCTGTTGATAATTGTTGAAGTAGACAAAGAACCAGAATCAGATGTGTGGTATTTGGATAGAAGGTGTTAGTAATCACATTAGTGGAAGTAAATCTTCTTTCCACACTTGCATGAATTTTTTAGTCTACTTCGGTGAGCGTTGATGTGATGAGAAAGGTGTTACTAGTGTAAAAACCAAGAACGGTTTTGTGAATAAACAATCAATGGTGTTCGTGTCCCTGATTTGAGAGAAATTTGCCAAGTGTTTGTTAATGATTGATTAGAAACGGGTTATGTTAATCCTATTGAAAAAATGATATTTTATGATTCTTGCTCTTTAGCTCAAACAAGCTATTCATTCAAATCGAAATTGTTCCATCTTATTTGCTGGTTGAGGGGAAAGATCAATCATGGCTTTGTTATTATCACTATGGCCATTTTAGCATTTTAGATATGGTCAACTGAAAATGCTTGAACAAAAGAACATGGTGATTTAGGACTTCCACCAATTGAAATCCCAACCCATGTATGTGAGGATTGTCTTCTTTGCAAACAAGATTATTCCTGATCGCCTCTAGGAAAGTCATGGAGAGCAAAAACAGTTTTGGAGCTCTTTTATCCCAACATATGTGGACCGATAAGACCATTTCCATATGGATGTAAAAGCTATGTAATTACTTTCTTTTATCATTATTATATACAGAAGACCTGGGTTAATTTCTTTTCCGAGAATTCGGAAGCTTACAGTGCATTATGTTTTTTGTTATGCATATGGGATTCGGAAGGAGCTCACTACACCTTATACACCACAACATAGTGTATCAGAGAAGAGAAACAAGACCATTCTCGATATGATCAGAAACGTACTTGGAGGGCAAATCCCAAATTTTTTTGGGCCAGAAGCATTAAAGAGGAGCATCTATGTTTTAAATAGATGTCATACTTTTGCTGTGAAAAGTGACACCAGAAGAGTATTCGAATGGGAGAGACCTGTTGTTGATCACTTTAAAGTTTTTGGTTGTATCACTTATACATGTGTCCAAGATGCATAAGCTGGATGAGAAATGTAAGTGAAGCCTCTGAAGCATATATACAGTTTACTTCACTAAGAAAAAAGATTGTTCTAGTAGAAAAATTATTTGATAAGGAGAACAATTGGAATACGAATGAGCAATAGCTTACTCCAATAATTGTTAGATGATGATGTTGGTGCGCGAAGGATCCGGATCGCGCCCGCGATAACAAACGAAAGATTTTAAAATTTTTGGTCCGTCGCGGACCGACTCGCGGTGGTTGGGGACGCTCATAGCGATTAACAAGTAACAATTACAATAATGATAAACATGCACAGGATGTTTAAAAAGTTACCTTTGGCGGCTAGGCGTCCGGCTCCGACCAATTCTGATAGGATCAATATGGATCAATATGGTATCAGAGCCTGCGCATCTCAGTTATTGAACAGTCTGTTGTTTATGCTTTATATATTTCAATATGTCTAACTCACATAACAAAATTCCTATGTTTTCAAAGGAAGACTATGATGATTGGAAGATAAGGATGCAAGCGCACTTGGCAGCACAAGATGATGATATGTGGTCAGTCATTACAGATGGACCCATAAAGATAATGAAGGCAAACACTGCTATAGCCATATCTGCTGGAGCACCAGAATGGGTAGAAAAGAGAAGATATGAATACACCACTGAGGAGAAGAAGAAATCAAATTTGGACAATGTGGCCAGATATATTCTGTATAAGACGCTGGATAAAAACATGTTCAGCAAAATCAAAACCTGTGCCACAGCGAAGGAGATATGGGAGAAGTTGATTCAAATCTGCGAGGGAAATGATGAGACCAAGGAAAATAAGCTTACTGTTGCACAACAAAAGTATGAGTCGATGAAGATGCGATATGGAGAGACCATGGCTGAGTTCGATGAGCGCTTCAGTGTTGTGGTGATAGAGCTTGTTAGAGTAGATGCCCAACTAGCCAACTTGTGGCGTGTGGGTTTTATAGACTCTTGTACAAACAGTCTTTATATATGATATTCGCATTTTCTTATATGGCGTTCTTTACTTTCATTATGTGTGTAATGATTTACAATTGCATTGAGTAAAGACCTAGAATGCACTGAAGCGTATGTTAGATGTGATAGTGGGTATGACGGCTATCATGAAACACATCTAATAGTCGCTGTGTATTCTGAACATGTTCCTAGTCGATTGGGCCGTCAAAATGAGGATAAG
>KQ999933.1:4460-33769 GCA_001598015.1 Dorcoceras hygrometricum | reverse complement strand
CTGGAGCCACAATGGTTGTGGGCCCACGACTAGCTGTATCCCTGAACCATTGAGGGTCACACAAGTACTAGATTCGAGATTCCCGCACGGATACTCAGCTCAATATGTTGAGCGCGAGAAGAGGATTTAGGGAAGTGCGACTTCCTAAAAGTCAACAGGGGTCAAATCGGGGTTTGCCGCTGTTGAGGGGCAAAACGGTCATTTTGCACTGGGGTTCTGAAAAACGGTTTTTCAGATCATATTATTCAGTTTCGGAAACTGAGACGATCGGTCCGATCTGATCGGCGATCGGAGTTACGATGAAGTCTCGGTGGTGGAGATGAACTGAATGTTCATTGTTGGACCCGGGCCCGTTGGGCCGGGCCAAGTCCAACACTTAGTCTACTTAAATATGATTAGTAGACTTAGACTCATTAACACTTGCAACACAACTCACAATTGACCTAACCCTAGCACTAAATAGCCGCCCCTCCTCTCCTCTCCAAGCGCCGCCGCCGCCCGCCGTGCGCCGCCGCCGTCGCCGCCGCCGCCCGTTGTCGCCGGAAATTCGTTTCCGGCCAACTCGACGAGGAGAATCCGTTCGTGCAGAATTCTTCAGTGCTTCTAGTGCAGCCTGACTAAGGAGTCTCGGTTCTTGTCATGGACCGGATTGGCGATAATCTACCGCAATCTACCGTGAAGAGCCGGGTTCTTGTAATACCGGTTGGAGCCAGGCACAAGTGCCAGCAAGGTAATCCGTTTTGAACACCCTATGAATGACGATTAACTGTAATTGTTGTTTTTCGTATTGATCGTCTCCCGGCCCTTTCTTATGTTCTTCCGCTGCCTCGCCGGGGGGCGGATCCGGATCCCCAACAAATACCAGAAATGGTCGCACCTAGGAGATCCGAAAGGGTTCCTAGAGCTCCTGAGAGATATGGTTTTCTCCTTGAAGATGATCAAGGTGATCAAGTTGTTGGATCTGATCCAAGAACTTTCAAGGAGGCAATTTCCGATGCTGATTCTAATCTGTGGCTTGAAGCAATGCAGTCTGAGTTTGACTCAATGCATGCTAACCAAGTTTGGACTCTTGTTAATCCTCCTGAAGGAATTGTTCCTATTGGGTGCAAATGGGTATACAAGAGGAAACTTGGGCCTGATGGTAAGGTAATGACCTAGCTGTGTTCCTGAACCATTGAGGGTCACACAAGTACTGGATTCGAGATTCACGCACGGATACCCAGCTCAATGTGTTGAGCATACGAAGAGGATTTTGGGGAGTGCGACTTCCTAAAAGTCAACAGAGGTCAAATCGTGATTTGCCGATGTTGAGGGGCAAAACGGTCATTTTGCATTGGGGTTCTGAAAAATGGTTTTTCAGATCATAGTATTCAGTTTTGCAAACTGAGTTGATCGGTCCGATCTGATCGGCGATCGGAGTTACGATGAAGTCTCGGTGATGGAGATGAACTGAATGTTCATCCGTTGGACCCGGGCCCGTTGGGCCGGATCCAAATCCATCACCAAGTCTATTTAATTAGACTTAAGCTTCATTATGACATATGACTACTACACAAACCCTAACCCTAATCATCAAGGCCGCCGCCCCTTCCCTCCTCTCATAAGCCGCCGCCGCCGCCACGTGCCGTCGGAAAATTGTTCCGGCCAATCTTGACGAGGAAAATCCGTCCACACCGATCTCGTCAGGCCTTATAGTGCAGGCTGACGAAGGAATCCCGTCTCCGGTCGTGGACCTGATTGACGTAGTCTACCGTAATCTACCGTGAAGTGCCGGTTTCCTCGAGAAACTGGTCGGAGTCAGGCACGAGTTTCCAGCAAGGTAGCAATCTAAACACCCTATGGTTGTGTTTATTTGAACTGTATTGATCGTCTCCCGACATAATTTTTGTTCTTCCGCTGCCTCGCCGGGAGACGTGATCCGGATCCGCCGCGGCTACCCAACACATCTGACGCACAAGATGTGGGTACATATCATCATATGGCATCTGGCTCAAGTCTGGGACAAGGATCTTATCAATTGGTGACAGACAACCCAGATGCGACCATCCAGCCAAACATCGAAGATGAACAGGGAGCAAATCCAATCGGATATGATCTCCGATGGAACAGAAATCATCCACCCGAGCAGGTCATAGGTAACATTAATTCTCCTGTTCTCACACGAGGCCAGATTATGCATGATCACTTTGATTCAGCATTCATTTCGCATATAAAACCTAAGCAGATAGAAGAAGCCTTAGCAGACCCAAGCTGGATAGATGCAATGCAAGAAGAACTAAATCAATTTAAAAGAAATAATGTATGGCAACTTGTACCTAGAACTTCTAATCATTTAGTGATAGGAACTAGATGGGTTTTTAGGAACAAACTGAATGAAGATGGAATAGTAACACGGAACAAAGTTAGACTAGTTGATCAGGCCTTTAGGAAAATGGAAGGTATAGATTTCGATGAAACTTTTGCACCTATAGCTAGATTATAAGCCATTCGCATGTTCTTAGCTTATGCTGCATATAAAGACTTTAAGGTTTTTCAAATGGATGTTAAGAGTACATTTCTTAATGGCGTCTTAACAGAGGATGTCAGGCCTCGTGCACAACTCAGAGTTAAACCACGCAAAAACATAGCGGAAGCAATAAAAAGTGGCTTAAAATTTTTTCGCTTGGCATGACGGTTAAAACAGATAATTTAAAATAACACAATACTTAAAATAATCCCAGTTTACATTCTAAATACAACAGTACAGCAATACAAATACTAGCAACAATACAACAGCTGACAACGCTACATCTGAATTAAAACTAAAGCACAGGGCATTCCCCGGCTGACAGCACTAGTACATAATAAGCTATACGCTAACTGGGACACTCTATCCACCAACTGGGGCACCACAGCTGGATCAAAGCCACGCCCAGCTGTGAATCCTGGAAAACCTGTACAACCAGCAGGCTACAACACATAGCCCTAGAGGGACCTCGGGGTCAAACCCTAGTACGGAGAGCAACAATACAACAAACATAAAGCAGTAGATAAACATGCAAATGCTATGCAGGAGATCAAAGTATAACCAAAAGCTGAAAGCTGAGAGATCTCAAACAACAACTCGATAGTTGGATAACACAACTCAACAGCTGGAGCGGGACAACTGAAGGACAGTAGTCACAGAATGTATACTGAGTATATGGGAGCTACCCACTCGTCTCACGTATACTGCACCAGATGCAACAATAGCTCAACCTGCTGTTGCCCACTCATGAGGTGTGGGAGCTGCCACTCCGCCCATAGCGGCTACCAGTCCCAGCAGGGAGATTGAGGGATGGGAGTTACCCTCGCGCCTCCAGCTTTAAGGTATACGGGAGTTACCCGCTCGTCCTTAAGGCCAGAATCCTGGTACACTCAGATCGAATACAAGGCATAGCTAGCAAAACAGATCTCAACGGGAGAATATGCGTGTATGCTAATGTAACAACTGATACATGTACAATAATAACAACAAGGAGCATACACAGCAAAGCATATAATCTACACTCACCCAGTAGCTGTAACAAAGCTCAACATCCGTACCTTAACTTCTGAATTATACCTAGCACATGCAGATTGCCACAATGGCAGTCCTAGCCACGCAGATCCACCACCTGCTAAGCCAATACAAGCAATACCTTTCTATCACCACTAAAAGCTCTAACAAAGCTTAAAGGCAGAATCTTTACTTACCCCAGCAAGCTAGGATAGGATGCGAAATCCGACGCTTATGCTAACAGACTACACAAGGGAGATGTATCTGCTATCCTCTTCCAACTCCTCCGCTGCCTACGAAAAGGGTATGAGACGAAACGCCTTAGCAAGAGGAGTCCAACGCTTCTCGCTCTCGTAGGAGCTATCTACCGACGCAATTTGAACGAAGAAGGTTACCGTGAACAGTAACTAGGGTATCGTGACAAGATAAGGTTCACGGAAAATATTTCTAAGTGTCGGGGAAACAATAATTGAACGCAAGGACCAGGTCCTCTATTTATAGTCACAACTGACTAACTAGCAAACAGATCCACCGACAACTTCAGCTATCACTGCTGATATTCCAACCAACATCTGAATCTCTCCTCAGCTAATTCCTTACGTCGATACCACACTCAACTAAATCAAACGACGTCGCAGAGGGACACGTCACCTGCTGCATACTGCTGATCGACTAACCAACAGCTGATCGCTCACTCAACAGCTGATCCCTCAATCAGCAGTTGGATACACGCTCAACCCAACAGCTGAGTTCTAGCGCTACACCAAAACGCTGTCGTTCCAACTAATCCAAACAATGACGTAGAACCACTCACTGCTGAAACACGCTAGCGCACTCTCTACTGCTCAGCGACTGCTGATCTCGCTACAACCGCTGAATACAACTACTCATCGACAGCTGCTGACGTCACCACTGCTGAACGCCATCATCTAGCGATAACTCGCGCTAACTACTGATCGCTGAACTCAAGACCCGCTAGCTTCCCTAAGCGTATAGACTCAAAGCTGATCTCAACAAAACCCGATTAATCTCATCAGCTTTCGGGTCTCACATCTCTCCCCCACTAAGACACGATTTCTTCCTCGAAATCAACAAGTCCAGGAACAACTCAACTGAACCCAGGAGTTCAAGATGACTGGAAACAAGCTAACTACTGGAATTTATCGCAAGACTTACTCAAACAGATGCGGCCACTCCTGCTGCATCTTCTCTTCCAGTTCCCAGGTAGCTTCTTCTCTACCATGCTTGCTCCACTAAACCATCACCAACGAAATGGTTTTATTTCTCAATTGTTTCTCCTTCCTATCCAAGATCTGCAAGGGATACTCAACGTAACTCAAGGTCTGATCAAGCTCTACCTCGTCTGTTCCCAACACATGAGACGGATCTGGCTCATACTTCCTAAACATGGAAACATGAAAGACATCATGTAGAGAAGACAATTCTGCTGGCAACAACAGCCGATAAGCTAAAGGGCCAATCCTCTCTAAGATCTCATAAGGACCAACATAACGAGGAGCTAACTTACCCTTCAGACCAAATCGCATCACACTACGGAAAGGGGAAACCTTAAGGAAAACACGATCACCAACCTGGAACTCTAAAGGCCTACGCCTCTTATTCGCATAGCTGGCTTGGCGATCTTGTGCAGATTTCATACGTTGATGGATTAGATCCACATGATCTCTCATATGCTGCACAAACTCTGGAGAAGACAGCTGCTTCTCCCCCACTTCTTCCCAACACACAGGCGATCTGCACTTCCTGCCATACAACGCCTCAAACGGTGCCATGCCAATCGATACTTGATAGCTGTTATTATATGAAAATTCCATCAAGGATAATGAATCCTGCCAGCTACCACCGAAGTCCATCATAAAAGCTCTTAACATATCCTCCAAAATCTGGATAGTTCGCTCAAACGGTGCCATGCCAATCGATACTTGATAGCTGTTATTATATGAAAATTCCATCAAGGATAATGAATCCTGCCAGCTACCACCGAAGTCCATCATAAAAGCTCTTAACATATCCTCCAAAATCTGGATAGTTCGCTCAGATTGGCCATCTGTCTGGGGGTGATACGCTGTACTCATAGCCAACCTGGTACCTAAAGCTACTTGCAAACTCTTCCAAAACCTGGAAGTAAACCTCGGATCTCTGTCTGAAACAATCGAAATAGGCACACCATGTAGACGTACTACAAAATCTATGTACAGCTTTGCCATTTTCTTCAAAGAAAACGTCATACCATAGAGAATAAAGTGCACAGACTTCGACAATCTGTCTACGACTACCCAAACATCATCGCACCCTCTGCTGGAATGAGGCAGATGCGTCACAAAATCCATCACTATGTGCTCTCAATTCCATTGGTAGACCACCAGTTTTCATCCTTTCAGCCTTAACTTGCTGACAATTCAGACACTTGGCCACAAAATCAGCAACGTCACTCTTCAATCCAGCCCACCAGAAGTGAGGCTTCAGCGCTTGGTACATCTTCCTCACGCCAGGATGAACACTGTATCTACTGCAGTGCGCTTCTCTCAAAATCTGTTCCTTCAAATCTATGAGGTTTGGCACAACCAGCCGGCCACGGACCCTCAAACAACCATCATTCGAAACAGAATAGTCCTCAAGCTGACCAGCTCTCACCTTTAGCTTTAGCTCATGGATGGAAGGATCTGTCCTTTGAGCAGCTCTAATGCTCGCAACAACCTGTGGCTCAACTTGAAAAGAAGAAACCACAACGAAATCCTCAGCTGGGTAAAACCGCCAACAGTAGTGCTAAGATGCTCACGGTCCTTAGAAGAATACAACGATGAAAGCATCGCTCCTTGAGTCTTTCTGCTCAATGCATCAGCAACTACATTCACTTTCCCAGGCTGGTATTGGATCTCACACTCAAAATCCTTAAGCAGCTCCATCCATCTACGCTGTCTCATATTCAGATCTGGCTACGAAAACAAATACTGAAGGCTCTTGTGGTCTGAATACACCAAAAATTGCTCTCCATACAAATAATGACGCCAAATCTTCAATGCAAAGACTACAGCTGCTAGCTCCAAATAATGAACTGGGTATCGAGTCTCATGCGGTTTCAGCTGCCGCGAAGCATAAGCAATGACTCGACCATGCTGCATCAACACACAGCCCAATCCATTGAGCGAGGCATCTAAACGTAACCACCTGAACCAGACGGCAAGGCTAACACAGGTGCAGATGTTAACTTCTCTTTGAGCAACTGAAAACTGTTCTCACATTGCTCAGTCCAAACAAAACGCTTGTCCTTTTGGGTCAACTGTGTCATTGGCTTAGCTATGCTAGAAAATCCTTCAATAAAACGACGATAATAGTCAGCCACACCCAAGAAACTACGAACCTCCATCACACTCTTGGGGCATTCCCAACTGACAACAGCTTCTACTTTACTGGGATCAACCGAAATCCCCTATGCTGAAATTACATGACCCAAAAACACCACGCGATCCAGCCAAAACTCGCATTTAGAAAACTTAGCGTACAACTGCGAGTCTCTAAGCGTCTGAAGAACAACTCTCAAATGCTCCTTGTGCTCCAAAGGAGTCTTCGAATACACCAAGATGTCATCTATGAACACTATCACAAACTGATCGATGAACTCTCGAAAACCCTATTCATCAAATCCATGAAAACTGCTGGGGCATTCGTCAATCCAAAAGGCATAACCAGAAACTCGAAATGCCCGTTCCTAGTATGAAAAGCAGTCTTCGCAACATCTTGATCTCTTATTCTCAGCTGATGTACCCCGAACGCAGATCGATCTTCGAATACACAGTCGAGCCTTGCAGCTGATCGAACAAGTCATCGATCCTAGGCAACGGGTACTTATTCTTAACAGGAGCCTTATTCAGCTGGCGGAAATCGATGCACATCCTCATTGTGCCATCCTTCTTCTTGACAAACAAGATATGCGCTCCCCATGGCGACATGCTAGGCCTAATAAAACCTTTCTCCAGCAAATCATCCAGCTGTACCTTGAGCTCTCTCAACTCAGCAGGCGCTGAGAGATACGGTGCATGAGAAATCGGAGCTGTTCCAGGCACCAACTCAATGCTGAAGTCAATTTCCCTCCTCGGAGGAAAACCAGGAATCTCCTCCGAAAATACATCGGGAAAATGACGCGCCACTGGAACGTCACTAAGCTGCACACGCGAAGAAGAAGATGCATCCATCGCATAAATCATAAAACCAGCGTTCTCTGCTGACAACAGGCTAAACATCTCCATCGTTGAGATCAACGGAATCTTCGACTGAGAATCATGGCCGTAGAAGTTCCACTTCTCGCCAAACTTAGGACTAGTGCTTGGACGAATTTGGTATGTTGATTACAGCCACATTGTACGGCTTAGATTTGAAATGTATACGCAATAAAGATTCTGGAATTTTTCCAAGTCCTAAACAAACTACTAAACTACTTATATTAACCAACTAGTCGTTATCCATATTTTCTTTCGTTTTAAATAAAAATTGGAACATTAAATTTAGGAAAACGGGATGCCTTGTCATATGGAATCATCTGAACCCACATATCTGGTGTTATATTTCATGTTCAAAAAATTTCGAGCTTCGAATTTGATTATATTTAAATTAAGCCGAGTTCAATTTCTAATTTTTTTAATATTTAATTCGATTCGACCATCTAAATTAATTGTACCATGTGATTTAGTAAAGTCTGGTTAGCGACCAGCTGCTCGTTAAATTGCAAATTATTCATTCATAGTCAAAGTTCCATTGAACTTATAAATGACATAATTCATAGGGAGATGAAATGCAAAGCTTTCTGTGCGAACAACACAACCCCTTGTGATATTTAATGAAATGGTTTAGATCAGAGATCAAATTAATTGAATCGGCTTTTAAACTATTGAGATAGCTCGAGTGAATATTTAATTTATATTTGAACGTATGGGATTCGAGCCAAAAACTAATGTGTTCATAGTTCGAACCTATCATAAAAATCTTAATTCTATACTATAGTAGCAATGAATTTGCCGAAAAATCTATCGAGCAAGAAGTATATATTGGTAGGGGATATATGAGTAATGATTTGTTCAAACTAAATGTAATGGCTATTAAGTCCAAAGTGAATAAAATTAATCATTCTGCTTATTTTCTTGCAAAAATATATCTAGCAAGAAGTATATATTGGTAGGGGATATATGAGTAAGGGTTTGTTCAAGCTAAATGTAATGGCTATTAACTCCAAAGTGAATAAAATTAATCATTCTGATATTTTGCTTGAGTCTCCTTATTCGTGGCATGGTAAACTAAGTACGTAAACTACGATATAATTCACAGATTGGTTAATTTAAAAAGCATACCTACATTCCAAATAGACACAAATGTGAAATCTGTGGTGAAGCAAAACAAACAAGATCATCATTCAAAACGATTGAAAGAAATAGTGAACCCCTTGATTTAATTCACACGGATGTATGTGATTTGAAAGGAGTGCAAACCCGTGGAGGAAACAAGATTTTTTACATTAATTGACGATAGCACCAAATATTATAGTGTTCACTTCTTAAAAGTAAAGATGAAGCAAAAGATAAATTCATTATTTACATGATTTGGTTCAGTTTAGAGCACGTTTGCGAGAGTTGTCAGATCGGTCAAGACATGCTCGGTCATTTCATTTTTAACCAAATCTGTTCGGTCTGCATTTTATTTGTTTTAAAAACAGGGTAGCACTGTTATTAGTATCACTTTAACAAAACCTGTTTCATTTAATCTGTTTGAGATTTTTGTATAAATACCTGCACAAGCATCTCTCATATTCACGTAGAGTGAAACCTTTTAGTTTTAAAAGCTTTTCAAAGGGGCAATCGTGTTTGTTCGTTGTTCAGGTCGGATAATACCTGCTAATCGTCGTCGTTGTTAAGGCAAGTAAACTCTGTTTCTTGCTGTATTTTAGAAAACATATATTGAATTTCTTCTTGTCTATGTGTGTTAGTTTTAAAGGTTTGAGAAACGTTTTTGAAGTTTTTCAAACGCAGAGTTAAGTTTAAGATGTTTTCTTGCAAAAGTATTGGTTTGATGAGATTTTGATTCAGAAATGTTGTTCAAAAATGTTTTTACGATGTTCGATCAAGTTTCTTCCTGAGTTTTCTGGGATGTTCTTCAAGTAGCTCACAAGTAGCTTACGCGTTTTGTTTTGATAGCTCACAAGTAGCTTACGCGTTTTGTTTCGATAGCTTACAAGCAGCTTACGTGTCCCTGTTCTGGAATGTTTCTTTAGATATTTTCGATTACTTCAGACTAAAAAATCTTCTAACCTGTTAGTAATTTTGAGCTAAGTTTGCGATCTATTTATTGTTTCAAGCTGATCAAAGTTGTGATTTGATTTCATTGTCCGATCTGAGTTGACTTTGTTTACCATCATGTCCAGTCCGCTTTCGATCTGATTTCATTGTCCAGTCTGCTTGCGATCTGATTCATTGTCCAGTCCGCTTGCGATCTGAATTCATTGTCCAGTCTGCTCGTGATTTGATTGTTCGGTTTGAGTTGACTTTATTTGACCAAACAACCTAGAGCTGATTTTCTGTTCTGAGCCAATACGCTGTCGTGCTGATCATACTTCGAGCTGATTCATCTTAGGTCCATTCTGGACTGATACAATAACTTCAAGTTTAATTCTTCATTCCATATAGCTCTAATTTGTTCGCAGTTATACCCATTTCTAGAGATGGTTCATCAGCTTATAGCTCTGATGTTCGTTATCCGTTTCTATAGCGCGATCTGAAACTAGTTTTCTTCTTCTATTGAACTCATATGAACTTCCAGTAGCTTTTGAACATCAAAGAGTTTTAAGAAAATAGCAAACCATTTTTGAAACGATCTGTTTCAGATCAAGAAAAGCATATTTACAGAAAATAAAAGAAAAGAAAGGTTTACAGAAAGATTTTTACAGAAAGTTTTAAAGGAAGTGTACTTCAAAAGAGTTTGGTGAAATGTGAATATCAGAGGGTCAACAGAGGGTGTGTGTTAACCGATCAACGGATCGGAGTGCCCCACCAACAGAGGGGTGTATGATAATCGGTCGACCGATCGGAGTGCCCTACCAACAGAGGGTGTGTGGTAATTGGTCGACGGACCAGAGTGTCCTGCCAAGAGAGTCAAAGACTAGGGTGTGTGGTCTGTTAGAGTAGGTGCCCAACTAGCCAACTTGTGGTGTGTGCGTTCTTGTTGACTCTATGTAAAACGATCTTTATTTATGAAATTCACATTCGTTTATGGCATCCTTTATCTTCATTATTATGATTACAATTGTTGGATAAAGACCTTGAATATACTATAGTGTATGTTAGATGTGATAGTGGATATGATGGCTATCATGAAACACATCTAATAGTCACTGTGTATTCTGAACATGTTCCTAGTCAATTGGGCCGTCCAAAAGAGGATAAGGGCCACCCGAGCTTGAGACTAGCATCTGCGATGTGAAGTACCACGTTTCATTGGTAGGGAACATTGTAATGTTCTGAGCATGCAGATGGATAGTGACCTGGTGATCTATCGAACTACCCTCGTTCGGACTTTCCAAGTGGTTACCATTTGTCGAGTGGATTAAGTCCAAGGTTTTGGTTGTACAGATTAGTCCTTATTACTCGAAACGTCATTGAGACTCTACATGATAGGTGCCTCACTTTGACCCGCTTACGACTCAGTTGGGGTCATCAGGTGGTGGGGTTGGGCGAGGTCCCGATGCATGTAGGAGTCGATGCTTCGTTGTCAAGGATTCACCGCTCGCCCTTGTGCATGGATATCCTATGCTATCTGAGGAGATAATAGTGTGATAAATCTCTGGCCAGAGTACTAGATGTGTTTTGGGTAAATGAGTTTTGGGTAAATGGGTTTACCTAGTAACACATGCGATGTCACTATTTGATCTCCAAGATGTATGCATGGTTATTGGATCTCTAGCGACTCTCGATTTACCAATGGTCATTGATCTGATCGGGATATTTGAGTTGAAAGGATACTGTACGCTAATCATGACCGAATGGTTCTTTCTAGCACTATCAGTGATACCTAAGGGATCATGGGGCGATGTTCCTAGACACTTTACCATGGTCCGATGGGTAGATAGGAAAATGTGTTTTCTGATTCACAATGAGTTGTGAGCCCACGGCTAGCTCTATCCCTGAACCATTGAGGGTCACACAGTGTACTGGTTTACCAATTCTCGTGCAGCCAAGGAAATTGAGCTCAATTTGTTGAGTATAGTAGGAGGAAGGATGGACGTGTGACTTCCTAAATTAACTGAGGGTGGAAATGAGATTTCCTTAAGATTAGGGCTAGTGTGACTATCCTTAAAGTTTTGGATTAGGTGGTCCGAAAAATTGTTTTCACATCATAATGCTCAGTTTTGTAAACTGTGTAGATCGGTCCGATCTGATCGTCGATCAGGATTATGATGAAGCCACAGCGATGGACTTGAAACCAATGCACACCTTGGCCTGGACCCATCCCAAGCCCATTAACCCGGTTTAAGCCCATTGAAAATCTATAAATAAGAGCCCCGGGGCACTCATTATTCAAGCACCTAAAAGCTCTTCAGCTATTCTTCTTCCCTCTCCTCCTATCCCTCCTCCCGGCCGTCACCGCCGCCCGCCGCTCGCCGCCGTCGCACCTCGTTGCCATCGTCTCGGTGAGGAGGTTCTGCTCGCGAAATATTCGTTGGGATTCTAGTGCATTCCAAAGAAGGAATTGGAAACCGGTCGTGGACCTGATTAGGATCAACCAAAGAACTTGTTAGGATAAAATTTATAGTTTTGGTGATAACAAAAATAAGAAAAGAATTGGACTTAACGATGAAATTCGAGTAATCTATCTCAAGGACATCAGAGGTATCTGTCAACAGACACCGTTATTGAATCAGAGGTATCTGTCAACAGACATCGTTATTGAATCAGAGGTATCTGCCAACAGACTTCGTTATTGAATCAGTGATAGTTGCTGTCAACAGAAAGATTCACACATTGGTAATCAGATACGTTGCAATATGATCAACAGATAACTAATAGTTACTGTCATCAGATACCGTAACAGTATCACTCATGGTTGCTGACAACAGATAGTGTTCGTGTTTTGATAACCATGAAAATATGTCTAACAGATAACAGCGAAGGTTGCTGTCAATAGATATGTTCATATTATGGTTATCAGAAACTGTGACGTCATTCTTAACAGATAGTATACTCAACAGATATCGCTACAATACATTTAACAGATATGATGACGTCAGTTTATCAGAGATTGCAAGTGGTTAGATATTTCAATGTATTCAGAAAGGACAATTATATATACTCTATCAGCGATGGTTTATATATTGTCTTCATGAGAGAAAGATCTACTCAATAGAAAGTATTCAGGCACAAACAATGAATTGATTCAAATTCGATCAAATACTCAAATTGGAAAAGATCGATGGCCATAACAGAATCATACAATTGCCTGTAATTAATGAGACAAGATCGGTACTATTTTGGGTAAATAGTACAACTTACAGAGGATGTTATACGGTGATTGCACAAATATGGAAAACGACAATATAGTTCTGACGATGTGCAATTTACCATTTGGTGGAGCAGGATATACGGTTACAGATTATCAGAATTTCAAAAGGGATTTTATTCCTTAGCCAAATCAAATGACCGTTGAGCGAAGAGTATAAATAGCAGAAGTTTGAATTGAAGAAGCACTTCTTCGCTATTGTTACTTATCGTCACTCTGCCAATTTTACGTCTCCATCATTTTCTGAACGCATTGCAATTTGAAGATATTCTCAAAAAGCTCACAACTCGAAGAACTTTCAATCAAGCATTCACAGATTTACCTTCGAGTCATTCTCTGGTTCAATCTTTTGAAGCGTGTTTCGTTGTTTAGAAACCAGAGAATTTACAGTCTCATAGATTTGTATTTCAATGTCATATCTTATTGAGTCTGTAACGAACTGGCTTTGTGAAGCAGTTCGAAAAACATCTTTACGTTACCTATTCTCAGCAGATGTGTCTGCACTTTGTATTTGGTGTTGCTAGGAGTTCACCTGGAGCGAGGCTCGGTGATTGAGTGTTTGCAGAAGGTCTGTAACCATCAAAGCTTCTAGTGGAACCTTCCTGAAAAGGAAGAAGGGGAGACGTAGGATATTTATATCCGAACTTCCAGAAACAAACTCTCAACCCTTATATTTCTACATTAAGCATTTATTTACTGGTTTATACTGTTCACTGATTTATTGGCTTTATTCCGCACATTTTTGTTAGCCAAAAGATCAGCCATTAAACTGAGATATCTTAAGTCTGGTAACTCGGACTTAAGTTAAGCAGTGCTTGTAAAAATAGTTTTAAACGGTTTCGAAAAATTTAAAAATACCAAGGAGTTCATTCAACCCCCCTTCTGAACTCTTAGGCCTGTTTTCGTGCCATATTGATCCTATCAATTGGTATCAGAGCGTGCGTTATCTCATTCATTGAACAGTTGTTTGTGCTTATCATATATTAAAATGTCAACTTCTCACAACAAGATTCCTATGTTTTCCAAGGAGGATTATGACTACTGGAAGATTCGCATGCAAGCGTATCTGGCTGCTCAAGATGATGACATGTGGTCTTTCATCACAGAAGGGCCATTGAAGATTATGAAGCCAAATCTAGCATTTGCGATATCAGGTGGCGAGCCTCAATTTCTTGAAAAGAGCAAACATGAATATACTAATGAGGACAAGAAGAAAGCAAATCTGGACAACGTGGACAGGGATATTCTTTACAAGACGCTGGACAAAAACATGTTCAGTAAAATCAAGACCTGCGCTACTGCCAAGGAAATATGGGAGAAGCTGACCCAAATATGTAAGGGCAATGACGAGACAAAAGAGAACAAGTTAACTGTGGCTCAGTAGAAGTACGAGTCAATAAAGATGAAGGATGGAGAGACGATGACGGAAGTTGATGAAAGATTTAGCGCTGTTGTTATTGAGTTAACAAGATTGGGAAAAGAGTACAGTAATCGTGAGCTGGCGTTGAAAGTGATGAGAGCTTTTCCTAGGGAGTGAGACGTAAAGATCATGGCTATGAGGGAGTCCAAAGATTTGAACAAACTGGAGCTTCACGACTTGTATGCAAATCTCAAAGCTTACAAGTTTGAATTGGAGACAAGATCTGAATCTGGACCCTCAACATCACAGCCGACGAAAGCATTGGCAGCTACAACTACTGAATAGTGCTCTCCAAGCACTAGCAAGATGGCTGATCAACTCAGCGACGATGTCATGTCCCTCTTCGTTAAGAAGTTTGGGAAATACCTGAGAAGATCCTACAACCCTTCTTCTCCTTACAATAAATATAATAAATCTGATAAAGTATCTACTGAACTGTTTTAACTGTGGTCGTCCAGGGCATTTTGCAGCTGATTGCAACAGGCCCAAGAAGGAAGATAGATACATGAGAGAAGAAAAGAAGGAGGATCGATACAAGCAAGATGACAAGACAGATGAGAGAACTGTCGACAGATCCAAGGATAGATCAAAGGACAGACGGATGAGGACAGGAGGTGATAAAAGACCCAGTCGCAAGAATGATCGCAAAGTGCTGATGGCTGAGGAAAGCACCAAGAGTTGGGCAGATACTGATTCAGATTCTTCATCCAGCAGTTCCTCATCAAGCGATAGTGAACAGGAGGAAGTTCACTGTCTCATGGCCGATCAAACTTCAGATGATGAGGTATTTGATTTCTCCAATGTTGAATTTACACGAAAAGACCTTGTCATTGCACTTAATGACATGGTAAAATAGTACAGGAAGCTTTCTCACAAATTCGAGGAAGTTAAAGCTGAAAATAATGATTTGAAAAATAGTGCAGTTGAACCAAGTACTGTTGAACTTGGTAAAGCTGACAATTTGAAAATCGAGTTGAGTAAGCTAAATACTGAGAATGAACTGTTGAGAAATGAATCTAGTGAGCTCAAAGCTGAAATTGAAAAATTAAATTTGACAATGAGCGCAACCAATACAATGAAGATTTTGTTCTTTTTTTCTTTAATAATTAAGTTTGGAAAATTGATAGAAAATTAGGGAATTAATTTTTTTAGAAAAATTGTATTTTTTATCCTGCATAGTTACTTCTTTATACTCTAGACAAATAAGAACGTGTATATTGCCTGTCATCACTCCTAATGAGAAAAGGACTGATGTTACAAAATTTAAAGATAAAGGATAAACTAAATTTGATAACATAGAGGATTAAATCGCAACCACATAATTATGAAGGACAAAAAAAATTTCCCTTATTTTTCAATTTCACATTATTTTGACGATGATTAGTTGTCTACTAATAATTTGAGACTCTTATTTAGATTAAAGAATAAAGTGTATATAACATGTTGGGGATCGGTATGTGTTTAGAGACGGGTGAATAAACACCTAAATATGTTTAAACTTTTGTGGTAGGACTTGTAAATTATAAGTTGTCAAGATCCGGTTATCGAACGAACCAGCTGATGTATCAAACTTGTCAGGCCTCGTGCTCACAACAGAGTAAAATCACATAAACACAAGCGGAAGCTACTAAAAAAAAACGGGTAAAATTTTTGCTTTTGGCCTGACGGTTTAAAACAATATAATTTAAAATACAGCAATACTCAAAATAGATATCCCAGTTTACAAAACCAACCAACAAAGGCTACAAGCACACGACAAACAATATAGCATCAACATGTATCAGATACATGGTAACAACCACAACCGAATGTAACAGACTACAACAAAAGCACAGGGCATCCCCTGGAAAACAATACTGATACATATAAATATGCTATATGCTACTGGGATACTCTAACCACCTCCTGGGGCACCTCTAGCTGGGTCAGCACCACGACCAGCTGAATAACCTGGGAAACCTGAACAACACAACAGACAAAGAAAACAACCAAGCCCCAGAGGGACATGGGGTCAAACCCTAGTACAGAGAGCAACTGAAACAGCTAAAGAAACAGCATAAGATAAAATGCAGATGCTATGCATGAGACACAGAACAAACGCTGAAGGCTAAAACCGGAGAGGGAGCCAAGGAACTCAAACATAGCTCCAAAGAATCTGCAACAAACGGTGGCCACGGGGTGTGTTCAAAATGTGGTAATGAGCCACTCGCCTTGACACTACACCCGAATATCAGATGCATCAAACAACTCAACCTGCCGTTGTCTCGCCCATGAACTGTGGTAGTTAACCACTCGGCGCATGGTGGCTAACAAATCCCAGCAGGGAGATGAGAGTGCGGTATCGTCGCTCGCCCTCGCATCCAGGTAAGAAAACAACAGCACAATACACAAGGCGCAAACTGCCAAGATACAAGGCACGAAAGATCTGAAATGCAAGGGAATTAATGAATGAATGCAATCACCGAAACCAGCTAGCATAAACCATATGCAACAGCAACCAAATACACGGCAATCACAAGCAGCGAACACATCCCAGCAACCTCACATTAATCTCACGCCGAATTCCAAGCTGAATTTCAAGCTCAAGATCCGTACCTTGATTTTGTGCAACAATTACTACAAAACAAGCCCGAGAGATCTGGTTGAAACCTGCTAAAACACACGCACAACAGATTTCAGGGAAGCTAACCAAACTCACGGCCATACACAAAACTCACGGCTGGAATCTATACACTAAAACCAGCGCTCAATTCCACAATACAACTTAACAGGGAGCTTAAATAAAGGCTAGGAACAAGATTTCCAAGATAATTCGAAAAGCTACCTGAACGACGAAATGCACGCACGAAAACAGCAACTTCGTGCTTTTGCTCCAGCCAACGACAGCCTCCAAAAATGGTATGGAATGAAAGAGCTTTTTGAGAGGAGTCCAACGCTACCTCAAACGTGAAAAATGATGGCCGGAATCGATGGGAATTCACCGGAGAAGCTCACGGTAAACAGTAACCGAGGGTTAGAAGCGAAGAACGAAAGTTGGGAGAAAAATCACTAAGTATGGGATCTGATCAAATAATTGAAGGCCAACACTTCTAATATAAATACACGCATGAAATCTGGTTAAATATGCACCGACAGAAACAGATCTCACAAGCCATCGCTCGCTCCAAAACCACGAAGAAATATGAAGGCCAAAAACACTAAACGCTACATTACTCAAAACCGCGGTGAAATCTGAACAACAAACTAAACGCTGGAAAATAGAGCTCACGCTAAAACAACGTCGCACAACACCATGGTGAAGTCTGGAACGCTAAACACAAACGCTGGGGAAATCTGAAATACAAAGCGCTAAAAGCTGCTCGTTAAAATCTGGTCACTCGAAAGCTAAACTCACAAAACAGATCTCTCCCTCAAGCATTCACCAAAACGATGCCGTAGCAACTTATCTAAACGAACATCGTATAGCGCTCAACACAAAAACATGCGGGGCAGATCTCTATATACAAGCGCAACAGATCTCTCCTAACTATGCGACATCCAGACCTCACGAAAACGACGGCGTATTGATCCCTCTCGCTACAAAACGCGCCGCAACACCAAGCGTCCAGATTTCTCAAAATCCGAACAGATTACACAAAAACCGAGCAGATTTCACCAACAATACAGATTTCTTCACAAAAATCAGATTTCAACTCGAAAATTCCAAAATTTCCAGAATTGCTCTAAATGTGATTCCTGACCTGAAAATGCAAACGAAACCTTCAAATAGAATTCCGAACACCCCGAATTCCTCAAAAATTTGATTAATCCAACAATTAATCTTTTATTACAATTTCAGGTCTCACATTTCTCCCCCACTAAAAAGGATTTCGTCTCCGAAATCAAAGGACAACTCTGAAAATACAACTCAACAACAGGCTATCAAAACAGAAATTCCCCTAACACATGGCCAATAGTTCAAGATAACTGAGCAAGAAAATAACAACAACTAGGAAAGAATTACAACCAAAGCTACAACTACTGGGAATCTAGCACAACAGCTACTCAAACAGGTGCGGCCACTCGCGCTGCATCTTTTATTCCAGCTCCCAAGTAGCTTCTTCCCTGCCATGCTTGCTCCATTGCACCATCACCAACGGAATGGTCTTATTCCTCAACAGTTTCTCTTTTCTGTCTAGGATCTGCAAGGGATATTCCTGATAGCTCAACGTCTGATCTAGCTCAACCTCGTCAGTTCTCCCTAACACATAGGCCAATAGTTCAAGATAACTGAAGCAAGAAAATAACAACAACTAGGAAAGAATTACAACCAAAGCTACAACTACTGGGAATCTAGCACAACAGCTACTCAAACAGGTGCGGCCACTCGCGCTGCATCTTTTATTCCAGCTCCCAAGTAGCTTCTTCCCTGCCATGCTTGCTCCATTGCACCATCACCAACGGAATGGTCTTATTCCTCAACAGTTTCTCTTTTCTGTCTAGGATCTGCAAGGGATATTCCTGATAGCTCAACGTCTGATCTAGCTCAACCTCGTCAGTTCTAAGAACATGAGACGGATCTGACTCGTACTTCCTCAACATGGAAACATGAAAGACATCATGTAGAGAAGATAATTTCCGGAGGCAACAACAGCCGATACGCTAACGGGCCAATCCTTTCGACAACTTCATACGGTCCGACGTAACGAGGGGCTAACTTTACCTTGTGTCCAAAGCGCATAACACTGCGAAACGGAGAAACTTTGAGAAATACCTGATCACCAACCTGAAACTCTAGAGGTCGACGCCTCTTATTCGCATAACTGGCTTGGCGATCCTGGGCAGCTTTCATCCGCTTTCGAATTAGATCAACATGATCCTTCATTTGCTGCACAAAGTCTGGGGCAGATAGCTGCTTCTCCCCCACTTCTTCCCAACATACTGGCGATCTGCACTTCCTGCCATACAAAGCCTCAAACGGCGCCATGCCAATCGTCACCTGATAGCTGTTATTATAGGAAAATTCCACTAAAGACAACGCGTCTTGCCAGCTACTACCAAAATCCATCACAACAGCTCGTAACATATCCTCCAACGTCTGGATAGTTCGCTCAGATTGGCCATCAGTTTGGGGATGATACGCGGTACTCATAGCCAATCTGGTACCTAGAACTGTTTGCAAACTCTTCCAAAACCTGGAAGTAAACCTCGGATCTCGGTCAGAAACGATAGAAACAGGCACACCGTGCAGTCTAACCACGAAATTGACATACAGTCTTTGATAGCTGTTATTATAGGAAATTCCACTAAAGACAACGCGTCTTGCCAGCTACTACCAAAATCCATCACAACAGCTCGTAACATATCCTCCAACGTCTGGATAGTTCGCTCAGATTGGCCATCAGTTTGGGGATGATACGCGGTACTCATAGCCAATCTGGTACCTAGAACTGTTTGCAAACTCTTCCAAAACCTGGAAGTAAACCTCGGATCTCGGTCAGAAACGATAGAAACAGGCACACCGTGCAGTCTAACCACGAAATTGACATACAGTCTCGCCATTTTATTCAGAGAAAAGGTCATACCGTAGGGAATAAAATGTGCAGAATTCGACAATCGGTCGTTAACCACCCAAATAGCATCGCATCCTGTCAGGCCTCGTGCTCACAACAGAGTAAAATCATACAAACACATACGAAAGCTATTAAAAAGCGGGTAAAATTTTCGCTTTTGGCCTGACAGTTTAAAAACTATATAATTTAAAATAGCGCAATACTCAAAATACGATCCCAGCGTATAAATCAATTCAACAAAGTAAAACAGCAATACAGCATAAAGCAGGTACCAGACTCCAACAGTATACAACAAAAAAGCACGGGGCATCCCCCGGCTAACTGGACCGATACATATAAATATGCTATACGCTACTGGGATACTCTAACCACCTCCTGGGGCACCTCCAGCTGGGTTAGCTCCACGACCAGCTGAATAACCTGGACAACACAACAGGCAAGGAGAACAAACCAAGCCCCAGAGGGACATGAGGTCAAACCCCAGTACGGAGAGCAACTATAAAACTGCAGTAAACAGCAAGAATAAAATGCAGATGCTATGCATGAGATGCGGGACAACAGCCGAAGGCTACAACCAAGGAAGGGAGCCAAAGAACGCAATGCATAGCTCAACGTAATCTGCAACAGAGTATGTGGCCACGGTGAGTGTAGGACATGTGGGAGCTACCCACTCACCCCTACTCGCCCACCAATACCAGATGCATAAATCGCTCGACCTGCCGTTGTCCAACCTATGAACTGTCGTAGCTCAAAAGCTCACCACTCGGTGCATAGGGGCTAACAAATCCCAGCAGGGAGATGAGAGTACGGAATCATCGCTCGCCCTTGCATCCTGGTACAACAGAGCAACAACAACGAAACAAGGCAATGGATGCAACAACTGATGGAATGATATGCAAATGCGTGTATGCAACTAAAACAGCAAGCATATAACATATGCACAACAATCATACACGGCAGTGTACAAAACAACAACCAAGTACACTTCAATTCCACCAACAACAATCTCACAAATTATTCCAGCCGTAACCTTGCTGTAATAAAATCTCAACCCGTACCTTAATTCTGAGCACAAATTCCACAATTACAGGCCCGAGAGATCTGATTCCAACACCTGCTAAACACACGCAAGGTTCAGGGAACAGTAACAGAAACTCACGGCCAGAACAAAAACTCACGGCTGGGAGTCACACACTCAAACCAGCTAACATACTACTCAACAACTCAATAGGAAGCTCTAAAGTAAAACATAAGGCTACCTGAACAGCAAACACACGACCGAAAGATAGCAGCTTCGTGATACTACTTCCAGCTAACAAAAACCTCCAAGAATGGTATAGGATGAAAGAGCTTCTAAAGTAAAACATAAGGCTACCTGAACAGCAAACACACGACCGAAAGATAGCAGCTTCGTGATACTACTTCCAGCTAACAAAAACCTCCAAGAATGGTATAGGATGAAAGAGCTTCTCGAGAGGAGTCCAACGCTACCTCGAACGTGACAAACGGTGGCCGGAATCGATGGGAATTCGCCGGAGAAGCTCACGATGAACAGTACTAGGGTTCGAGAAACAGAGGTCGACAATCGGGAGAATATATTTCGCTAAGTATGGGAATCTAATAAACCAATCGAAGACCAAGCCTTGCTGCTTATATACACGTGAGAAAACTGATATAAAATCCACCGACACTAACAGATATCGCAAGCTGCTGACAGTAACGGGAACAGTGCAAAGCTGACGAAGAAATACCCAACAGCTTCTTCAACAGTAAAAAACTCACACCAGCAACCGAAACGCAAGGCAACGAGCGCTATTCAAAACGACGTCACGTAGCTTACGTCATCGTATATGCCAACAGCCGGTCACCTAAAACCATCGACTGGTTACCAGACGCAACTACCAAAACGCAACGTTTCAATTAAATAAAACGACGTAGATTCGCACACGTCAGCAAATCTGAAGATAGCACGCTAACGCTAAACGCTTAAACATTGATCGCTGGCAACAGATCTCTCCCGCAAGAGTTCACCAAAACGGCACCGTTTCCTTCGCGCTACAGGAACTTGCTGTCAACATCCAGAATAACACAAGCGCTAACAGATAACCATACGTCATCACATCTGATTGCTAACTCAACCGATACTTCAACAGCAACGCTTACATCAGCAATTGCTAAACGCGCAACAGAAAACATGACGTCAGCAAATCTGCCAACAGATTCAAACTCGAAAATTCCAAAATTTCCAGAATTTCTCTAAGTGTGAAATCTGACCCAAAATGCAACCCAAACTCACAAACAGAAATCTGAACCACCAGAAATCTCTAAAAACCGATTAATTCCAACAATTAATCTTAATCACATTTTCAGGTCTCACACATCCTCTGCTGGTACGAGGCAGATGCATCACGAAATCCATAGCTATGTGCTCCCAATTCCATTGGGGCACTTCCAAACTCTGCAACAGACCACCAGGTCTCATCCTCTCGGCCTTTACCATCTGACAGTTCAAACAACGAGCGACAAAACCAGCAACATCGCTCTTCAGGCCAGCCCACCGAAAGTGCGGCTTCAACGCATGGTACATCTTCCATGCACCAGGATGAACACTATGTCTGCTGCAGTGCGCTTCCCGAAGGATCTCCTCCTTCAAATCAATGAGGTTAGGCACAACCAGCCTGCCACGAATACTCAAGCAACCATCAGAAGAAACGGAATAATCTTCAAGTTCTCCAGCCCTGACCTTTAACTTCAATTCGTGGATGGAAGGATCAGTCCTTTGAGCTGCTCGAATACTAGAACAATCTGTGGCTCCACTTGAAAAGAAGAAACCACGACGCAATCCTCAGCCGGGTAGAATATCCAACCAGTAGTATTAATATGCTCCTGATCCTTAGAGATATACAACGAAGCAAGCATCTCACTAGCCTTCCTGCTCAAAGCATTGGCCACTACGTTCGACTTCCCAGGCTGATACTTGATCTCGCAATCAAAGTCCTTCAGCAGCTCCATCCAACGACGCTGTCTCATATTCAAATCGGGCTGTGAAAACAGATACTGCAAACTCTTGTGGTCCGAGTACACCACAAATTTCTCGCCATACAGGTAATGACGCCATATTTTCAGCGCAAAGACCACGGCTGCTAGCTCCAAATCATGGACTGGATAACAAGTCTCATGCGGCTTCAACTGCCGCGAGGCATACACAATGACTCAACCATTCTGCATCAAAACACAGCCCAATCCATTGAGCGAAGTGTCAGAACAAACAACGAAACCACCTGATCCGGACGGCAGAGCCAACACAGGTGCAGTAGTCAGTTTCTCCTTGAGCAATTGAAACGCATTCTCACATTGCTCAGTCCACACAAAACGCTTGTCCTTCTGAGTCAATTGAGTAATCGGCTTTGCTATGCTAGAAAACCCTTCAAAACGACGGTAAAAGCCAGCCAGACCCAAGAAACTGCGAATGTCGGATTCATTCCTGGGACGCTCCTAGTTCAGAACAGCATCAACCTTACTGGGATCCACGGAAATCCCCTCGGCTGAAATAACATGACCCAAGAAAACGACGCGATCCAGCCAAAACTCGCACTTGGAGAATTTAGCATACAACTGCTAGTCTCTCAAAGTCTGAAGGACAATTCGCAAATGCTCCTTATGCTCCAAAGGAGTCTTAGAATATACCAAGATGTCGTCAATGAACACTATCACAAACTGATCTATGAACTCTCTGAAGACCCGGTTCATCAGATCCATAAAGACTGCAGACGCGTTGGTCAACCCAAACAGCATAACCAAGAACTCAAAGTGTCCGTACCTAGTACAAAAAGCAGTCTTTGCGACATCTTGATCTTTTACTCTCAGCTGATGGTACCCTGAACGCAAGTCAATCTTAGAATACACCGCAGAACCTTACAGCTGATCAAACAGATCATCGATCCTGGGTAAAGGGTACTTGTTCTTAACGGTCGCTTTGTTCAACTGGCGGAAATCAATGCACATCCGCATTGAGCCATCCTTTTTCTTCACAAACAAAATGGGTGCTCCCCACGGTGACATGCTAGGTCGGATAAAACCTTTCTCCAGCAAATCGTCCAACTGCACCTTGAGTTCTCTCAACTCCGCAGGCGCCAAACGATACGGGGCACGAGAAATCGGAGCTGTGCCAGGCACCAGCTCTATGCTAAAGTCAATCTCTTGCCTCGGAGGAAAACCAGGAATCTCCTCCAGAAACACATCGGGAAAATGTCGCGCCACGGGAACGTCGCTGAGCTGCACACGAGAAGAAGAAGATGCATCCAAAGCGTAGATCATGAAACCAGCATTCCCTAATGACAACAAACTGAACATCTCCATAGCTGAGACTAACGGGATCTTCGATCGAGAATCTTGGCCGTAAAGTCCCACTTCTCACCAAACAGAGGCCTAAAACGAACAATCCCATGGAAGCAATCCACGGAGCCCTATAGTTGGACAACACGTCCATCCCAACAATACAATCGAAATCCCACAACATCAGACGGATCAAATTTGCCACCAACACATGCTCTCCAAAACGCAACACGCCATCTAACAAAACCTCCTGGGAAAACAGGCTCACACCGCCAGGGGTAGAAACAGAAACAGCATCGCGCAAAGGAATGGTATGCAGACCATGCTCAATAACAAACGAATCAGAGATAAAAGAATGCGATGCACAGGTGTCAAACAACACACGCGCAGGAAAATCGAAAATAGAACAAGTACCTGCGATCACCCTGCTCGGCGTCTCCTCCGCCTGCTCCCTTGTCATGACGTTGGCCTGAGCATGCTGAGGTCCAGAATAGAACGGATAAGACGACTATCCGAATCACGACGGACCAGGCTGCTGAAATGGCCTGAACGGAGTCTCATCAATCCTGGGCTACTGAAACTGAGGGGGACGACCCCTAGACTGTCCTCCTTGACCCTGAGGCGGGGCTGGGGCTTGCTGCGATCCCACTGACGGACACATCCTAGCAAAATGCCCATATTGACCACAAAGATTGCAGGAGCCCTGCACACCGACACACTGGGTAGAAGGATGCTTGCCACCACAAAAACCACAAAACTCAGCCCGAGAACCACTGCTACTCGAGCTACCTAAACCAGAAGAGACCGAACCAGAATTCTTCTTGAACTGTTGACCACGAGGTCGAAATATCTGACGTCCAGACTGCTGTGCCACCTGCGGCTGCTATTGCTGTTGGGGCTAATGGGCTGACTGGGAGGACTGCGAAGACTGCGCTCCCTGACCATCAGGACGACCACCCTACGCTACCAACTGCCTACGAGCATAGCTCCAAAGAATCTGCAACAAACGGTGGCCACGGGGTGTGTTCAAAGTGTGGTAATGAGCCACTCGCCTTGACACTACAACCGAATACCAGATGCATCAAACAACTCAACCTGCCGTTGCCTCGCCCATGAACTGTGGTAGTTAACCACTCGGCGCATGGTGGCTAACAAATCCCAGCAGGGAGATGAGAGTGCGGTATCGCCGCTCGCCCTCGCATCCTGGTAAGAAAACAACAGCACAATACACAAGGCACAAAATGCCAAGATACAAGGCACGAAAGATCTGAAATGCAAGGGAATTAATGCATGAATGCAATCATCGAAACCAGCTAGCATAAACCATATGCAACAGCAACCAAATACACGGCAATCACAAGCAGCGAACACATCCCAGCAACCTCACATTAATCTCACGCCGAATTCCAAGCTGAATTTCAAGCTCAAGATCCGTACCTTGATTTTGTGCAACAATTACTACAAAACAAGCCCGAGATATCTGGTTGAAACTTGCTAAAACACACGCACAACAGATTTCAGGGAAGCTAACCAAACTCACGACCATACACAAAACTCACGGATGGAATCTATACACTAAAACCAGCACTCAATTCCACAATACAACTTAACAGGGAGCTTAAATAAAGGCTAGGAACAAGATTTCCAAGCTAATTCAAAAAGCTACCTGAACGGTGAAATGCACGCACGAAAACAGCAACTTCGTGCTTTTGCTCCAGCCAACGATAGCCTCCAAAAATGATATGGAATGAAAGAGCTTTTCGAGAGGAGTCCAACGCTACCTCAAATGTGAAAAATTATGGTCGAAATCGACGGGAATTCGCCGGAGAAGCTCACGGTAAACAGTAACCGAGGGTTAGAAGCGAAGAACGAAAGTTTGGAGAAAAATCACCAAGTATGGGATCTGATCAAAATGATTGAAGGCCAACACTTCTAATATAAATACACGCATGAAATCTGGTTAAATATGCACCGACAGAAACAGATCTCACAAGCCATCGCTCGCTCCAAAACCACGAAGAAATCTGAAGGCCAAAAACGCTAAACGCTACATTACTCAAAACCGCGGTGAAATCTGAACAACAAAATAAACGCTGGAAAATAGATCTAACGCTAAAACAACGTCGCACAGCACCATGGTGAAGTCTGGAACGCTAAACACAAACGCTGGAGAAATCTGAAATACAAAGCGCTAAAAGCTGCTCGCTAAAATCTGGTCACTCGAACGCTAAACTCACAAAACAGATCTCTCCCCCAAGCATTCACCAAAACGGTGCCGTAGCAACTTATCTAAACGACATCGTATAGCGCTCAACACAAAAACATGCGGGACAGATCTCTATATACAAGCGCAACAGATCTCTCCTAACTATGCGACATCCAGACCTCACGAAAACGACGACGTATTGATCCCTCTCGCTACAAAACGCGCCGCAACACCAAGAGTCCAGATTTCTCAAAATCCAAACAGATTACACAAAAACTGAGAACATTTCACCAACAATACAGATTTCTTCACAAAAATCAGATTTCAACTCGAAAATTCCAAAATTTCCAGAATTTCTCTAAATGTGATTCCTGACCCGAAAATACAAACGAAACCTTCAAATAGAATTCCGAACACCCCGAATTCCTCAAAAATTCGATTAATCCAACAATTAATCTTTTATTACAATTTCAGGTCTCACAAAACTTGTGGTACCTGGACAGCGGCTGTGCGAGACACATGACAGGGAACCAAAAGCTGCTGACAGATGTCGTTCCACACAAAGGAGCAAAGATAGTCTTTGGTGATAACGCTCACGGTAACACTGTGGGTAAGGGTAAGCTTGCCCATGGTAACATTTCTATTACAGATATTTTGGTTGTTGATAACCTTCGTTACAATTTAATTAGTATCAGTCAGCTATGTGACAAAGGTTACATAGTTAACTTTCAACAACACACGTGCACAGTTCAGAACTCAAGTGGTCTGACTGTATTGGTAGGCAAAAGATCGGGGAATACCTACAGTATCGATTGGTCAGAACAGTTGAGGTCTGAACAGTTATGTCTTACAGCTAACTCTTCCAAGAGCTGGCCGTGGCATCAAAGAATGAACCATCTAAACTTCAAAACTCTTGCAAGTTTTGAACATGATATGGTTTCTGGTATGCCCAAATTAAAATTTCCAAGGATAAGATCTGTCAGCTGGGAAAGCAAATAAAATCCACTTTTAAAAAGAAAGGCGGTAAACGTTCTTCCCGTAGCTTAGAGCTTTTACACATGGATCTTTTTGGTCCTATACCTGTGACTAGCTTAGGGGGAACAAACTACACCCTTGCAGTCGTTGATGATTTTACAATATATACTTGGATGTTATTTTTAAAATCAAAATCTTATACCGCAGACCAGCTGATACGTATTTTAAAACATTTGCAAAATGACAGATCTTGTTCAGTCAACCAAATAAGAAGTGACCGTGGTACTGAGTTTTTAAATTCAAAATTAACTTCTTATTTGGAATACTTAGGGATAAAGCTTTAAAAGTAAGACTGCTAGGTCTATGATTGCTTTTTCCGTACATTTCTACAAAAATTCCGGGACAGAAGCAGTTAACACAGCGTGTCACACTCAAAACAGATCTATGATTAATAGGATGCACGATAAAACTCCATATGAGATCTGGCATGGCAAGAAATCTGATATATCTTATTTCAGGGTGTTTGGGTGCAGATGTTTTATTCACAATAATGGCAAAAAGCACCTAACAGCTTTTGAACCTAAATCTGATGCAGGTATCTTTCTAGGTTAATCAGCTGTCAGCAAGGCTTATCGTGTGTTCAACATCAAAAATTTGACAGTTGAAGAATCTGCTCATGTTGTGTTCGATGAAACCAATTTTAGATCAAATTCAGCTGCAAGCCTACATGATTTGTGCACACGTCTGGAATCAACAAGCCTTGAGGAATATGATGAGGACGTGCCACAAAGACAATCAGCTGGAGAACAACCAGCAGTAGACACAACGCACAATACTGTTCAACAAGATCTGACAGCAGCTGGAGGAAAAACAATCAACGCACAATTAGAAGTTGCTTCCACAGATGCTGATCCAACAAATATTGCTCCATCAGATGTTGTGCAAACAGATTCCATCATTCATGAACCAACAGCTGATGGACAAAATGCAAATGCTTATCAGTTGGTATCAACACCAACAGCTGACGCATCAATCGCAAGTACATCATGTCAAGCTGTATCAAGACCAACAGTTGATCATCGAGCTGACACAAGCACGCATCTAGAATAGCAAGTACCACAACTGGAATCTGACGCACAAGCCAACAACGAAAATAATCAATCGGTGTTAGAAGATCCAAATATTTCTCACCAGCCAGCGACACAGGGGGAACAAGGAGCAAATCCATATGGACTTGATCTTCAGTGGAATAAAAATCATCCACATGAGTGTTGGGGATCCGGATCCGCCTCCCGGAGAGGCAGCGGAAGAACAAAGAGATAACAACCGGGAGACGATCAATACGAAAAAAACAACAATACAAATATCGTCATTCATAGGGCGTTCAAAACGAATACCTTGCTGGCACTTGTTCCTGGCTCCAACCGGAATTACAAGAACCCGGCTCTTCTCGGTAGATTGCGGTAGATATCGCCAATCCGGTCCACGACCAGAACCGAGACTCCTTCATCAGGCTGCACTAGAAGCACTGACGAATTTTGCACGAACGGATTCTCCTCGAAAAACTAGGCCGGAACGATTTCCGGCGAAGTGGCGGTCTCGGTAGATTGCGGTAGATATCGCCAATCCGGTCCACGACCAGAACCGAGACTCCTTCATCAGGCTGCACTAGAAGCACTGACGAATTTTGCACGAACGGATTCTCCTCGAAAAACTAGGCCGGAACGATTTCCGGCGAAGTGGCGG